>CM055269.1:99976862-100209921 GCA_029237695.1 Conchocele bisecta | reverse complement strand
ATGGCGATTCACGAACCCTGAAACCCGGTGAAGACAAATATTTTATTGGATGGATTTGGGAACGGTTCCAAAACCTGCACAAAATCGAGAAAAATGTCAACGCTGGGTACAGAACTGTGGTTGAAAATAGTTTACCATTGACAATGTTACCAGAGACACCTACATATGTTCGATGCACTTTACCCTGATTTGATCGGCTAATAACATCATGCTCTGCATGACTTTTCATCTTATATGTTAATTACATACCTGTCAGTCTGTCCAAGATTTGTTTAAACTAACATGATGAAATCAGTGATAAAATCAACATCGCACCAATTTTTCACGAAAGGAAGAAAACAAAATAATATTATACTCGTTCTCAAATTTTATTAGAGAGAATATTTTTTAATCTGCATAGCCGTAATAATGGATGGATTTACATGATACACACATATTTTATCAGAAAGTTTGAATTTGAAAGGTGTAATAAAAATTTCTATTAATGCTTTTTTTTTATTAGTTATACACCATATAACGCATAAAATAATATAATAACAATAATAATAAAGTAATTTTAAAGAAAAGAAACATTTAAAAAACATTTATGTTTTGTATTTTACCATAAATTATGTCCATCTCGAAGTTTCCTTTTCCACAAGAAACAACAAAGATGGCGGAAATGTGGCGACTGGTGACAACACTCGGATCGAAAACAAGTCAGATCGGCTTGAAATGAGACACTTTAAGGATCATTACTGACATATTAGTAATATATGTATATAAATGTAAGTTATGTGATAAAAAATGCATATGTATGTGCCCAATTTTTGAAGATTTGTAGAAAAATTGAAAAGTACCTATTTACTGTATATGTCAATCATGACTCAGTATGGCAAGTCTGAGTCATGTTTTCACTGACTAAAAAACAGGTGCCTATCAACGGGATAACACGGAACACGCACAAACAAACACACCAATAAATAATCACATCATTTAATCATCCTTTAATCAGGCTAATAGAAATACAATAACAAAATCAACTGATGTATTATACATCGAACACTCAAAAATACACATCCGCTTAGAATAATTACATCATTTAATCATCCTTGAACACGCACAAACACACAAGTATGTTACTTTATTATGGTACAAAATTATACAATAATATCGTCGCCATAATTCTTCCCGTACAGACATTCTTCGTACACAACCGTACATGAAATGAAAATAGTGTAGTAAAACACCCATAAAAACCACCAGAATAAGTTCAATATTTGATAACAAACATTTGAAGATGGAGGTGTTGTGACCAAATTGGGGGTGTTTTGACTAATTAATGGGGGCGTTTTGACTGTAAATTGATTCTGGTGGGTGGGTTTTCGGCATATATTTTACAGTTGCTAATACATTAACATAACTCTCAAAGATTTCGAGTGTAAACTGCACTAAAAACGCGTCTCACTAACATAAATTCGCTTTTTAAAATCATACACCTTCGTTTCCTGATTAAAAATGAATGTTAGCCGCCATCTTTGAAAATATCGAATCGCGTGACACACACTGATTTGGTTGGCTAATGGAAATGACGTCTGTCTCCAGTAACCAACCAAACCCAGGCATGGGAAATTTCCGGATTAATCCGGTTATGAGGTCCCAGGGACCACTTTTGTGAATCTTGTAAATCCGTTGAGAATGGCGATAAAAAATTACAATTTTCGAGAGAAAAAATGCAGTCTGGTTGGCGATAAATTGCTTTGCATTCGATATGATTTTCAACCTGAATTGGATCAGTCTATAGTATGGTAACCGTCAAACACCAGTTTACAAACGTTCATACAGGATGACTTTCAGGCGTCAAAAATATCACTTTGAAATTTGTAAACAGTACGAGTGAAGAAGATGCAGGGCCTGAAAATAGCAGCTTTTACCAGTAGGTCCGAGAAAAGTGAAAGGTTTGAGGAATTTTTTTGAAGGTCCCGAGAGGATAATCGCTAGAAAAACGATAGAAATATGCGTCTGTTTCAAGTGAACTGACTTTTCACACTGTAAATCTACTGTGCCATCATAAATTATTCAAAAGAAAAACGATATCAGAGCGGATTTAGCATCGCCACTGAATGATGATCGCAATTTCAATTTTATCACAGGTCCAGCGGACTTTTTGCTTGTAAAATACTAAGGTCCGACATTAAAATTTGCAGGTCCACAACCTCGGACCAGTGCTATTTTCAGGCTCTGTTACTCGCCCTAGCGGACTGTAATTTCAACTTGTCCGAGGACTATAATTTTACACATGTAGCTTTACTATATTTCAGAGGCGGTAACATGCAGATCTTTGTGAAGACCCTTACGGGCAAAACCATTACCCTCGAGGTAACTATTAATAATAGTCTATGTGTAAATACGGGAAATATGGTGATTTCGACCAATTGTTGACCTTGATCAGTGTCCGCACCTTGGCCATAATGCCAATAGTCGGTGAACCTAATAACGGTATACATTCATATTGGCTGGTAGGACTGTAGATCAGGGATAAGACTTGCCACAAACACCATTTCACCATTCACTGCCGTATACCATGTAATGACAAACCGTCTTTTTATGCCCCACCACGATAGTGGAGGGGTCATTTAGTGTTAACCTTTGCTGTTCCGCCATGTCCGTCACCAACCTTGCAAGTCGTATAACTTTTATACCATACTAGCTACAGATCTGAAACTTGATTAGATCTGAAATATGATTAGTAGATGCACAAAGTTTATGTTGATTTTGTATTCGACCCCCGGATCATGGCTCATCTCCCCCTTTTCGACTTTGAATTTGGCAATTTTGTCTTGTAACTCGCAAAACTTTTAAACGTACTCGCTACATACATTGGTATGTAGCTTCCTTATGATGAGTAGATGCGCAAAGTTTATTTAGATTTTTGATTCGACTGCTGGGTGGGTCATGGATTATCTCCTTTTCGATTTATAATTTTCCAATTTGGCTTGCAAGTCGTAAAACTAACCCTAATAGTAACACACCTGAAACTTGGTTTGTAGCTTCCTTATGATGAGTATATGCGCACAGTTTATTTTAATTTTTTATTTGACCCCTGGGTCGTGGATTATCTCCCCCTTTTCGACTTAGAATTTGGCATTTTTGTCTTGTAACTCGTAAAACTTTTAAACCGTAATAGCTAGACATGAAACTTGGTATGTATAGTACATGTAGCTTCCTTATGATCAGTAGATGTGCAAAGTTTGTTTCGATTTTTGACTTGGCGGGCTGCCCCGGGGACCCCTGGGTCATGAATTATCTCCCATTTGGACCCCTCATGAATTTTGCCTTGTTTACTATCAAAGCGATATGTGGGGCATCCGTGTTCTATGAACACATTTTCTAGTTTTTCTCGAAATGCATTATTTCATATACAACTAAACAACTGCATATATTTGATTAAAAGTATGCAGAAATATTATTTCAGTAGAATACAAAATTCTCCCTCAAAGTGTACTTAGCAAGAGATAAGTTGCAATGTTGGTGAAATCAGCTACTGATCCAAGCCTTGCAGCTGATTAGTCGGTGTGATTTTCTGCCTTAGCTGTCATTTATGGAAATTATTCTACTTACAGGTAGAGGCCAGTGATTCAATTGAAAATGTCAAGGCGAAAATCCAAGATAAAGAAGGTAACCTGTTTTTCAAATGATTCCAGACGTTTCAAATGATCTGACAGCCCAAGCAGAAGTATGTAGACTGCGGTGGCAGTGACTGAGTGTGCTGTTTTTTGTCCGCTAGTCTGGCGGGAGTCTTTGTCCAAGTGGGGGATCTTGTTCCTCTTGTATGAAAACTGGGCGTAGCTGACGGCTGGCTTGCTATACACATTTGTCTAATAATAACTCTTCAGTAACCACAGCACGACTGAAGAATGTAAACAATTGTGATGTGAATAATTTTACGCGTGCAGCACCAGTATTGCTGTTTTTACAATGTGTGTAAAACAGCAATCAATCAATAAACTAATTATATAGGCCCTGCTGCGTTGGGTTAACATGTAAATAGCCACAATGATGATTTCTTGTACACCTTGGAGAACTGAGGATATCATGACTGATTCCATACAAACTGAGTGGCATAATACACATCTTTATTAACCCTTCCAATGCCGAATTAAATACGGTCTCCTGTTGCTTTTTGTCTCGCCCACAACAGTGGAAAGTGAGGTGAGATATAGCTGTCACAATTCCGGTGTCGTCAACAAGCCCACTCGAAACTACTTCCGTCCATCCAGCAGTAAATTGGTACCGGCTAATTACCAGGAAGCTCAATGGTATGTCTTATGAATAAAATATGATCATGCACATAATCCCCGAAAGAAGGTGTAGCAGTATAGGAAGATAGATAAGCGTAACACATTTTATCAGGCATCCCACCGGACCAGCAGAGGTTGATCTTCGCGGGTAAGCAGCTGGAGGATGGGCGCACGCTGTCCGACTACAACATCCAGAAGGAGTCCACCCTGCACCTGGTGCTGCGACTGCGTGGTGGGGCCAAGAAGCGCAAGAAGAAGAATTACACGACGCCCAAGAAGAACAAACACAAGAAGAAGAAGGTCAAGCTTGCCGTTCTCAAATACTACAAGGTTGGTATACGTAGCTGAGTGACTGGGAGCTTCTGCATTAATACGATATGTTGAACAATAATTAAGTAACCAAGAACCCAAACCATTTCCACATGCCCTTTGTAAGAAACCATTTATCAAATACAACTTTTGTATTCATGGCCGAGTGACTGGAGAAATGGGCCGTATAGGTTTTACGACCAGTGTAGATCCAAATCAGCATGTGCAGCCGCAGTCTGATTAGGATCTGCACTGTTCGCTGTTCCGACACATGTCAAATTGTACACCGTGTTTACTTTGATTTGGGATTTGTCATCAATGCAACGGTTTCTTCTTTTTAAATGACAGTGTTCCAGCTATTAAAGCGACTCCACTCCAGATGAGGGGTAAAACGGATACTATTTTAAATAAATAAGTACCTAATGATGTAACTATTGCGACAGGTTTAAAAATTATAAGTGGCCAGTATAGATATTTATTTATTTAACATTAATTGTATCCCCCAGACTACCGTCGGGGGATACTATGGATTTGACAGCGCGCCGCGTCCGCGGTCCGCGTCCGCCGTAGACACTTCTTGTCCGGAGCATAACTCCATGAAACAGAACACTTTGGGGAATATTTTCTTGACTTCACTGCATAGACCACGACCCGAAGGTGTGTCGCGCACAAGAATCAACTCTTGCAGCAATTTTTGAGTTGATCTCCTTTTTTGTTTCTCGCATGATTTCGTGTCCGATAATCCACCACCCTTTCGAAATTTTCATGAAACTCACATGCTAGACCAGCCCAAGGTGTGTCGCGCGATGACAATCTTGCTACTAATTTTTGAGTTAATCTCCCTTTTTTGTTTCGCGCACTGATTGACCATAACTCGACCACCCTTTGGAATATTTTTATGAAACTTAACACATTCAATTAGACCACGAACCGAAGGTGTGTCGCGCACAAGAATGACAACTCTTGCATAGCTAATTTTTGAGTTATCTCCCTTTTTTGTTTTCGCTCACTGATTTCCTGTCCGGAGCATAACTCGACCACCCTTTGGAATATTTTCATGAAACTTCACACATGCATAGACCACGACCCGGAGGTGTGTCGCGCACAAGAATGACAACTCTTGCGTAGCTAATTTTTCAGTTATCTCCCTTTTTTGTTTTGCGCACTCTACAAACTGGACAATAATGCATGAAACCTGTTTTCTCGTCTGCTCTGTATACCTTTTCTCCTGTGCTCTGTACACCTTACCTGTAGAGAGAACAATAGAAACTGGGAGAACCATGTGCTAAGCATGGGCTAGCATGTGCAGATGTCCACTGCTTGACCACTGCTTGACCACTGCTGACCAGGTAATTTATACAGGTAAATCACTACATTGGGTACTGTGTTGAAAATATTGTGGCATTATGTGGACCTCTGCAGATATATGTAGATAAATATAGGACTATTAAAAAAAAATCTGGGCCCGTATTCATAAAGAATCTAAGATTTATCTTAAACTTAGACTTAAGTCCGTCTTAGTAAAGATAAAAATTAAGATTTATCTTAAATTAGTCTTAAGTATAATCTTAGACCAATCTAAGACGAATCTCAGTTAAGATTGTCTTAAGTCTAAGACAAAGGTCACGCACATAATTTATGAGAATCCAATACTAATTTTTAGCAACACCGGAAACGCTCTTCTACAATGAAAGTATGTAAGGCATTGTTTATATTAGATACCACGTCAAATATCTGTCTTCTATCACGTCCGCGTCCAGCATTCGCGTCGCAAAATGTTGTATACAATTGTATCAAACACGAGCGAGTGCTTACGACATTGTTGGATATGGCGCCGAAAACATATGATATATCAAAGGAAGTTTACTGTGTACAGCGACGAATTGATTTGAGACCGAGTGCGGTACGGTCGCGTACGGTGTACGATAAAACGTTTGAGACTGAGAGATATTTTATTATTTGATTCAATGCTGCACATTCCCCCTTGTTCTGTGTGACCAAAATCTCAGCAACTTTGTGTGCAAATAAAGAGAATAACAGATTGCAAAAATAGATTTGCAACCGTTCTATCACATAAAACTACACATTCCACCACACACGTTTGTTTGTTGGGATTTAACGGCCTATCAACAGCTACGGTCATTTAAGGCCGGGTCAATGGGTTTAGTATTAAATCCCATATATTACCTGTACAAGTAAATTTACGTGCTCCAAGTACATGTGCAAATGGGGGAGGGGGGTGGGGATGGGGGGTCCAAAATCAGAAAACTGAATATTTACAATAAAAAGAAATAAAAAATTATTCAACCCTGAAATCAGAATAATCCTGATTTTATGCCAGGTCCTTGCCACACCAGAATCACATGTACATTTATAATGGGTAATAACCCAATTCAACTCCCAGGTATCAAAAGAGCCAAAGATAGGTACCCGAGGGCCAAACCAGGCAAATTCTGATGGAAATTTAATCTTGTGAAAATGTTCACTACATAGTTTCCAACATCGGCTGGTCAGACGATGGTACGGGAGTAGACTACAAGAGTTACTGTTTGCACGCTGATTCAATGGACCTTTTCGAAATGGCCCAGAATTATTAATCCAATGGGACAATTACTTTAAATTTAAAACCCAAATGGGAAATCACACAGAAGCAGCAGAAATAAGATGAGAAGATGGAAATATAGACAATAAAGAAACAATACCATATATGGAGTTTAAAATAAATTGACCAATAGCTGTAGAAGATTTTAGGTGCTAAACAAGAGTGCTAAACAAGAGTGCCAAAGGTCACAATATATGCCCATTGAGGCAAGGCCAGCCAACAAGGGGAGATAACTCAATGAGTTCTTGCGTAGACAAGGGTAGTGTGCGAAAATTAAAAATGGCCGCCAAGGGGAGATACGTCATCAGAATATTTTGAAAATGCATAGGTTTCTTCATTGTGCCATGATAAACATGTAATGTACAATGCATACAAAATTTGGTTACAATATTTCAAGTAGAACTCTAGTTATGCATGGACAAGCTGTGCCCGCCTACCGGACGCCCGCCAGCATGTACAAGGTGAATACATAATATGTTCTGTATTTTCAAACGGGAGTATAAAAATGTTAAGCCAACATAATTATACAAATAATTTTATTGACAAATTTAAGTTACTTGACCATATGGGTGAACTATAGAATGAACACAGGGATGTTGATAAACAAACATATGTATGCAATTTAAAGGTATATGCACACTCAGTAGGCACAAAAAAAAATCTTTATATGAAGTAAGTAAGTGTATAATTCTGTCGCACCAGTTCTAAAAATTACGAGTGCCCGCTGTCCAGATATAATCATTTAGTAATGTTTATTTTACTGATAGTGACGCGAGGTGGTATCAGGCTATTTTCATATGCAAATGAGGCATGATATTCTTTAATTATTTATACTATGAGTAAATTTAATGTGTCACCTGAAAAAATTATATTTTTGACAAATTATAAAGAATAATCTTTTCATATAAAAAAATAAATACAGAGAATAAATATTATTGTCCGCTGACATTTTAAGGAAACACGGTTATCACCCCTGACATCAGCGTGGAAATTTACGTCTGATATAAAATGTATAATAATTCCAATCAATACGTAGGGTAATGTCTCAGATGATGTCTCTGATATAAAGTGCATTTTGTGTCTACTCAGAGTTCCAGATAAGATGCGTATTGGCGTATGTTATGCATTTATTTTAGCTGAATACGCATTGATTATCAAAATTGGGAGTACAATATAATATATGGTACTCCAAATTTTGATAATCAATGCGTATTTTCACATTGCTGTGCATATATTATATGCACAGCATTGTGAAAATACGCATTGATTTTCAAATTGAGTAATGAAAATACTGTCATAAAGTTGAAAATTCACTTAGTTGAGCTGCATTGCAACTCAAATAAGTAACTGTTTAATTTTTGTATATGCTTTGTTATCATTTGTTCCCTATTTAGTAATGAAGATAATCAATATTCTATGTGTAAAAGTAAAATACGCAATGATTTTTAAATCAGGGAGTATCTGGAGCTCTGTCTACTGAGTGGGCATGTACCTTTAATATAAAAGGTTTTGACTAAATCCGACTTATGGTTGTAGAGATAATAAGTACCTGAACATGTTGGTTTATACAGACAGAAGGAACCTTAAATCAGATAATTGGACATACTAGAACTGTATATCCATCAGCATACTGTATGTACAGGGTGTGTGATCATCTGGTTTCCCAATGGCATGTTGTCATGTTTTTAGATATGGTTACAATAGGTTTCCTTTAATATCTTTCTAACGGAATGACAAAATTTGACGAAACATAGTGCAGCAAATGCAAAACTATTGGCCCTATATTGTACACTCAATGTAGTTTGGTAAATCTCATGAGAAACGATTACCGTCAATGTAAATACAAATCAAGAACATGTGTACATTGTATGTACATGTAAGAAATAAACGGTCAACTTGATTCTTCGTGAAAGTTAAATATAAGATTTTGTAAAGACCTTTTACAGCAACATAAAACATAGTTTCATATTTGTTGAGCTATATATCATCAAAAGGAATATTTTAGAGAAAATCTACTGTTTAAATAATTATGTCACGTCTGAAAATGTTGTTCGGAAACTTTTGAAAACCACATGATCCCATACCCTGATACAATGAGTATAATTAATCCAAATTTTAGCACAAGAGTCTTGAATGAAAAGTTCAATCCAAACACTGTTCACAATAACTAATCAGCTTGCTCCACAAGAGTATGTCCAGAGCATGCACCAGTTTCTGTCACGTCCAGTTCAGTCCAGTGACAATTCCACAGCAGCCTGTGATACCTGAAAGAAATAGTACAGGTTTAAATCAACTGTTTGAATGTGAAAACAATAACTGTTGCAGTACCGTACTCCATAATCTGACTATTGTCAGCCACAGGCAGTCGTCATGATGATAGGGTGGTGTAATATACTGTTTTAACTTAAAATATGCACTGAATTTGAAATCTGGGGTTCAATACTCTTTAGATACAAAACTGATAGTAGCTCTGATTACACCATCCTATCAACATACTGATGGCCTGTGCCCACCACCCATAAAATGTGACACAGGCATTCGTGTCTTATGTCTGTTTAACAAAGTCAAACAAACACATTGGGTAAGTGGGTCACATTGGTCATAGAGAATGAATGTATTGATGATGACAAAGAAACACATGCATTAAAGTCAATCTAAGTTACCGGTATCATGGTTATGGTAGCAGAGATTTAAATGATTTACATTACATAAATGTAAATTAGGATAACCTGATCTGGTGAAAGGTCCTCACCACCCCAGAATCACTTAGCCCCACTCCTAAAAAGTAATAGGATTACTACTTTTATAATGGGTATAACCGGATTACACTCTCGAGTCACAACTTTACAAGAAAGCCAAAACTGTAACCGAGGGCCAAACCAGGAATATTGGAATTCCATTGCGTTAAGGATGAAACCCATCATTAAATTTTGCATGCTCCAACCAATCGCCGAACCATATAAAGTTAATTTACTGAATATCATGAAAAACTAGTGTTAAAAACAGTAATTTACGATTTTCCTTCAGATACATATACTGATTATAGGAAAAAAAAAGATTAATCTGGCATTATTTTTCAACATAAATCTCAGAATATGCCATATTAAGTTACTGAATATCATCCGAATTTGGGGGGGAAATGGCGTGGTGGTGGAATTTTACTATTTTTTAATAAAATTTGTTGAAATTAGTATTAATAGAAAACAGTTACCGCTATTAATGATTTTTCTTCAAATATAGGCATTATTGTTTGGTGACGTGCAGGGATGATATTAAAGGTACATGCCCACTCAGTAGGCACAACATATTCTTTATAATATCAGAGACATTTCTGGCAAAATAAACGTTCTTTCACCATTACACAACGTTTTGATTGGCATTATTATACATCTTATATCAGACATAAATGTTCACACTGATATCAGGGGCGATAACCGTGTTTCCTTAAAATGTTAACAAACATTACTATTTATTCTATGTAGTTATATTTTGATGTGCAATGATCAAACTTTATAATCTGTCGAAACAATAATTTTTTCAGGTGACATTTAATTAGCATAAATAATTAAAAAATATCATTCCTCATTTGAGTATGAAAATATCCTGATACCACCACGAGTCGCTGTCAGAAAAATAAATATTACTAAATTATTTTATCTGTACATGTATATCTGGCACTCGTAATATTTAGAACCAGTGGAAAAGTGAGACAATTTAAATACACTTATTTAATTCCTATAAAGAAAAGTTTGTGCCTACTGAGTGGGCCGTGTACCTTTTAAGTAAATTAATGTTATATGGCCATAAGCGGAGTAACATACACATAAGCAACAGCTGAACTACATGTACATAGACATTAGTATATACATGTAACTAAGTTCATTCAAAATGGAAGAACCTAACCAAAATTGTCTTGCTGTCACGCAGGGCAACTTACAGCTGGAAGGCTCACAGGTTCTTTTTATGTCAACACATTCAGTTCAGTGAGATACATGTACGACTTTAAAAAATCAACTAAATAATTCAAATATCACAAGTATATTCACATTTATATTTTTAAAAATTTTTAAAACAACATGTACTTGAAAAGAAAAATCTCTTAAACTGTACTTATTCACATTATTCCAACATCATGTCAGAAAAAAGTGTTCTATTTTAGTATTATTTATATCAAAATAATTACCATTATTCATTACGGATAATTAAAGTGAATTAAAACATACATGTATTATTGGTGTTTTTATTATTAGTGTACAACTTGCTGCATAATAATATTTGTTGTTTTGTTTACCAGAGAAATAATTTATACAGGATGATCTGCATTACAAATGCCATTGAGTAATTACTGTTATCATTAACTGAATTTCTTCATTCCAAGCCAAGTAATAAAAGTATGCTGGACAAAAATTGACGCCATTTACGGAAAATATTGTAAAAGTATTTAATGAAATTACGCAGATGTCCGAAGGTACAAAATCACATGGCGTGTCCAGGGACCATACATACAATTCTTCGTCCCAGGCGTGTCTCACGATACATGTATATGATTTACATACAGAATACCGTTTCATATACTTTTGTGCATTTTGCTGTAAGTCGCCATGCGTGACAGCCAAATATCTGAGTAATGGAGAACCGTACTTTGTTTACAACATGGGAGTACATTATCAGTAAATCGCCTAAAAATATGCTGGGTCTTTTGCGGACATGATGAAAAAAAACTACGGTATTGGTTTTTTGAGGTAGCAGACGAATTGACCGAAATTGCGGACAATTTGACAGCGGACGATTTAACCTGATACAAAAAAAAAACAGTTTACTTTTACACAACTGTCAGTTGTGGTTTTTTGATACCATTTGAAACTATTTTGATACAACCATATACGACCTCTGTACTTTATTTTCAATTATTTTGTATGCGAGTTGCCATTCCGGCCAATGTGTAGTGTTTCAATGCCATATTTGTGTGTATTAGAAATGTTTGATGTACCGAGGCCGAAACGGAATGGGTACGAAGTGAAAAGAAGTTACGAGTGCCAGCAAAAGGTGTCCGAGAAATGGGACGCACAGCTTTTAATTACGTACCGTACACAACCAGGATACGTGGATTCGTTCGTCATCATGTCAACTAAGTAACAGGCATAATCCCCGATTGAATGACGATACAATTTATACGCAAAATTACATTTTACTATGGCACGTTCGTGAAACGAAATTTGTTTATCACGGCGCAGCACCAATATATTCCCAGCAATATTACCCGCAGTCAGCTTTATTTTCAAAGGTCAGTAACTGTTACGAAGTAAAATCCAAGGTCTGCATCCACTAAATGCGCAAATTATGAGTTCACTTTCAGAAATACCTTCTAAAATGGATTTTATAAAGTGCAAGCGGGGCACGATACTTGGTGGACGCCATTTTTTTTTTAAATCTTAACTTTTTCTTAAAGTTAAGATTTATTTAAGACTACCCATGAGGTGTCTTAAGTTTTACTTAGATTTAACAGTATTTAAGACAATTCTTAGTCGAACTTACCTTTATGAATAGGACTTAAGATTTTCTTAAAATTTAAGGACGACCGTAAGTCGAAAACTAAGTCGAAGCAGCAAGTTAAGATCAACTTTAAGTTTAAGACGTGACTAAGATTCTTTATGAATACGGGCCCTGGTCTCCAATAGCAAGCATTATTATTTTTAAAAATTTTTTTTTTTTTTTTTTTTTTTTCATTATTTTTTTTCATTTTTTTTTTCAAATTATTTTTCAATTTGACTGGAAAAAAAATCTGGCTCCAGAGTAGCAAGATTATTATTTTTAAATATTTTTTTTTCCATTTTTTTTTTTTTCATTTTTTTTTTTCAAATTATTTTTCAATTTTTGTCCAGTAGCAGAAGGTCGTAAGTGCTATATACAGACTATTCACCTGTACATGTGCTAGCATGTGCAACTGACCACTGACCATTACAGGTAATTTATACAGGTAAATGATTATATTACATTTCCGTAAACTGTGTTGAAAATATTGTGGCATTATGTGGACCTGTGCAGATATATGTAGATAAATATAGGACTATTAAAAAAAATTCTGGGCTCCAGTAGCAAGCATTATTATTTTTAATTTTTAAACTTTTTTTCCATTTTTATTTTTCATTTTTTTTTTCAAATTCTTTTTCAATTTTTGTCTAGTAGCATAAGGTCGTAAGTGCTATATACAGACTATTATCATATACTCAACAAAACTAGAAACGTCCCTGTTTTATAGCCGGTGTAGCTCTGTCTATGTATGTACCACATGTTCAAAGTACATGTATTTTAAACCGTGGCGATGTTCAGAATATGATCGTGTAGAGTTTAGCCGATACACACGGTTTACATAGCGGCCAGTGACCGGAACGTTGATTTCCACTTTTTGCACGTGCACGCTATACTTGTCATCGATAAGGTGATTCAGTTCATGTCGTACCATTCATGCGATAGGGGCTATTCGGAAAATTAAAAACTTTTTTAATTTTTCACTGTTTTCGATATGCCACGGCTTTCCGAAAACGAGCGAAATCAGGCAATTGGGATGCTTGCGGGTGGGAAGGCCGCCAGGGCGGTCGCGCCTCGGTTTGGTTGCTGTCGGAAGACGATTGATCGTCTGCAGCCCGGTACCAGCAGACTGGGCTGTTCACGACCGGCAGCGACCTGGTAGGCCTCGTGTAACGACGGCTAGGGCCGATCGTTACATTACGTTGACGCACTTACGTCAATGTCGATTGGCAGCCACAGTCACTGCTAGGCGATACGGTGTCTCAGGGCAGACCATTCGCAACCGGTTACGTCATAACGCCCAACCAATCCGGGCACGCCGCCCGTACACTGGTCAGATAATGACCCAACGTCACCGTGCTGCCAGACTGTTATGGGCGCGACGTCATCTGAACTGGAGAAGGGCTGACTGGAACCGAGTTTTGTTCACCGATGAATCTCGGTTCACAGTTAGTCATGCTGACGGAAGATTACGGGTATACAGGCGTAAAAATGAAAGATTCACCGATAGTTGCATTGTTGAGAAGAACAGGTTTGGGGGAGGGAGCGTAATGGTCTGGGGTGGGATCATGGGGAAACCGGAAGACAGATTTGGTTGTTGTACAGGGCAACATCAATGCACAACGTTATGTTGCAGATGTGCTAAATGCACATGCCTTACCATTTATCCATCAGCATGGTCCTGGTGTGACATTGATGCACGACATGCAATGCCCCGCCCTCACGTAGCCAGGGTCACCACTCAATACTTACAGCAAAACAACGTCGACGTCATGCCATGGCCCGCGGTCTCCCCGGATCTCAATCCCATTGAGCACATATGGGATGAGCTGGGCCGCAAAGCACGAGCTAACCATCACATTGACAATGTTCGCGATCTTACACGGGCGTTACAACGGGAATGGAGGAATTTGCCCAACGCACTGGTATTGCGTTACGTCACGTCGATGCGGCGTATGATCATTGCATGCATTCATGCAAATGGTGGCCACATTCGGTACTAACGAGATTTACTGAATTTGCCACATTACTTATTGAAATTCCATCTCTAAACATTAAGTAACACATTTCTGAGATTTTGTGATTTTTTATTTTGACCCCTACCGCACATGGCCGGTTATCTCTCGAATATTTAACAAGATATCCAAATGCAATTTATTGGCTTTGATACAAAAATGAATGAACTTGTTTTTCCATTTTGATTTTTAAAAGTAACCCTTTTGGTTTTTGATGAATCTTTCCTTAAACATGGAGGGACGTTTCTAGTTTTGCTCAGTATATAATAAAATAATTATTGACTAGTGAGCCATAGAATATAATCTGATATTCTATGGTTCACTAGTCAATAATTGTATAATATGTTCGGGCCAGTGAAAATTGCTTTCGGGCCCAGGCTCGAGGTCAAGGCGGGACAAGGCGAGGCATCTGATTCCGCGGAATTCTTGTTTACTTATCTCCCTTTGTTGTTTCGTGCTCTGATTTTGTATCCAAAGCATAACTCGAACACATATACGCATTGCTCTAATGGTCCTCTACCGCCCGTGTGCCAAATCCACGTTCGTTCTTCTGCCCCCGTCAAGCCCAGGGTCAAGGTCACATACTTAGTGCTTCAAAAACATTAACGCTTGGGTAAATATCTTATACTTTCTGTTTTTCTTTCATGGATCATGGATCATCTTCATATTTCATATACGCATTGCTCTAATGGTCCTCTACCGCCCTGTGCCAAATCCACGTTCGTCCTGCCCCACCAATCCCAGGGTCAAGGTCACATACTTGGTGCTTCAAAAACTTTAACGCTCAGGTAAATATCTTATAATTTTTATTTCCATTCACGGATCAATTTCATATACGCGTTGCTCTAATGGTCGTCTACCGCCCTGTGCCAAATCCACGTTCGTCCTGCCCCCGCCAAGCCCAGGGTCAAGGTCACATACTTAGTGCTTCAAAAACTTTAACGCTCGGGTAAATATCTTATAATTTCTGTTTTCTTTCATGGATCATCTTCATATTTCATATACGCATTGCTCTAATGGTCCTCTACCGCCCTGTGCCAAATCCACGTTCGTCCTGCCCCCGCCAATCCCAGGGTCAAGGTCACATACTTGGTGCTTCAAAAACTTTAATGCTCAGGTAAATACTTATAATTTTTCTTTCCATTCACGGATCAACTTCATATTTCATATATGCGTTGCTCTAATGGTCCTCTACCGCCCTGTGCCAAATCCACGTTCGTCCCGCCCCCGCCAAGCCCAGGGTTAACATCATATACTTAGTGCTTCAAAAACTTTAATGCTCAGGTAAATATCTTATAATTTCTGTTTTCTTTCACGGATCAGCTTCATATTTCATATATGCATTGCTCTAATGGTCCTCTACCGCCCTGTGCCAAATCCACGTTTGTCCTGCCCCCGCCAAGCCCAGGGTGAAGGTCACATACTTTGTGCTTCAAAAACTTTAACGCTCAGGTAAAAGAAAATTTTGACTTGCTATTTGGCCTCATTTATTATCAAAGCGATATGTGGGACATCCGTGTTCTATGAACACATTTTCTAGTTTATTAAACTTCACACATGCATAGAAGACGACCCAAAAGGTGTGTCACACGTAAGAATGACAACTCTTGCGTCGTTAATTTCTTAGTTATCTCCCTTTGTTGTTTCGTGCACTGATTTCGTGTCTGGAGTATAACTCGAACACCCTTTGGAATATTTTCATGAAACTTCACACATGCATAGACCACGACCCTAAAGGTGTGTCCCGCAAGAATGACAACTCTTGCATCACTAATTCTTTAGTTATCTCCCTTTGTTTTTCCGTCACTGATTTTGTCTCCGGAGCATAACTCGAACACCCTTTTTTCAAACTACTTGTGTATCTGGGGAGGGGGATACACATGCGCTTGTCGACAAGCGTCCATTTCTAGTTAATTTGTTGGGAGTGGCGCGCGTTACTCCCATTTATTTTTATAATTCGCGCTATATTGATATTGCCCGTCACGTGGTATCATGCACATGCGCAGTTGACTGTCTTGGCCACCAAAATGGCGACTCGCAGAGCGGAAGATGAGACGAGCATGGTTTTGACATGTTCAGAATACATACTTTCTACATATTTAAACAACATCTGTGGTCTGCCCTAGGTAAAAGTAAGTTATTTGGAAATGTATTGATGTTGAAACACATTCGTTTCATATAGAACGCCTGTGTATAACGCTAATATGTATCGACTTACCTCAGAGTCGGACATTGTTGTTGATATAGCTGGACGCGATGTGCGCATGCCCGGAAGTATGATTTGTGGGCCATTTGTGTCACGTGGGATTACGTACGGCAAGCAGTTCGTAAGTAAAAATAGAATTGGAAACGGAAAAGCCCTTTCGTATAGGGACGTATAAAGTACGATTTAACGCGAATATAAACATCCACCAACCGAAAATGAGCTCGCAATGTGTAGATATATAGCAAATGCAGGTAAACATCGCATGCAAAAATACAGTACACTGTAATCCCATCTGGAGT
Source organism: Conchocele bisecta (assembly GCA_029237695.1). Taxonomy (NCBI): domain Eukaryota; kingdom Metazoa; phylum Mollusca; class Bivalvia; order Lucinida; family Thyasiridae; genus Conchocele; species Conchocele bisecta. The sequence continues at coordinate 100,192,681 of CM055269.1, read as the reverse complement.
GGAGCCGCTTTAACTCCGCGAGTCCGCTAATACCAAATTTAGCAGTATAACTATGTAGTTAGTCTGAACTTGCTGCAGAGAAATTTGAATCAGACGGAATCGAACGTTTAAACTCGGTCCGCTTCAATCTGCAGAAGGTTCAGACTAACTACATATTTAAAGTTATTCTGCTAAATTTGGTATTGGCGGACTCGTAGTGTTAAAGGATGGAACATGGTCATCATTAAACGGAAGAAACCACAGTCGTATTGATGAAAAATAAGATTTACTTGAGACCTGGGAGCCACCATTAATCCAGACAAAACAATAGACCACATGATCCCAGACAATGTTATAACATTGCACATGGCACCAGTTGTATATTTATTTGTGACTAGCTCATGTGTACATAAACTGCGATGATGTAACTGCTTAGGACACCTTTGAGTTTCCATGAAATGACAGCAGCGTTACCACACCTGAGCAACGTGTTCATGTACATGTGATGGTTCAAAGATTTGCACTACATAATGATAATCAATCATTGAAAACTACATCGTTAAATATTCAGTGCCACAATCGGTAGAAATGTAGCTTATCAAGCCTTGTGTAACAATGACGGTTGTTAACGGTGTAGATCCAGATCAGCAGATGATCTATGTCTTCATAGGTTACCATAAAGTCTGTCGAACAGTTGGTAGTTGAGTTCCTTATTTGGAGCTTGGCTGCCCACAACTATTGTATGCATTTTTCTCTGTATCTCGGCCACAATTATAAATGTGATATATCAGAGCTCCATATAAGGTGCGTATTGGCATATTTTACGCACTTAGTTTGGCAGACTACAAAATACTCGCAGCAATGCAAAATTGAATGGTGGAAATACTGTAATAAAGTTGAAAATTTACTTTAAATAGTTAAGCAAGTGAATTTTTAGCTAGAAAAAAAACCCCAGGCTATTGGATTGGCGAAAGCCGGGCAGGCTGCGTCCACAATCAATGTTAAGTTTTCGTGTTTGAGTACATTTCTTTGTTCCTGTACCTCATAGGACCAACAAACTTTCACAGCTTCATAACCAAGGGGTGCCCACCACATATCACTATCCAACATGTTACCTTTTTTATGCCACCGGGTTTCGAAGAAACTGGTGGCATATAGTGTTTGGACCGTCCGTCTGTCCATCCGTCCGTCCGTCACACTTTTCGGTTAACCACTTTGTCACAGTTTCTCAAATATGCTGCAGGTGGCATCCGCGTTCGACAGACGCATTTCTTGTTTTAACTTGACCCATTTTTTCCGCGCAGTCATTTTCAATGTTAACTTTTCGCGTTTACAATGTTAACTTTTCGTGTTCAAGTCCATTTCTTTGGTACTGTACCACCTAGGACCGTGGGTGGCAGGTGGGAGCACGCGATGGGTAATTTAACGATCGGGGTTTATCCTTACCGGAATCCCGACTGGAGACCTGGTTTGGCCCTCACATACGTTTGTATGTGACAGTTGAATCTGGTTATACCCCTTATAAGAGTAATCCTACCGGTATTACTTTTAAATAGGGGAAGGGGCCAAGTGACTTTGGTGCGGTATGGAACTGGGACCAGGTCGGGTTATTCTAATTTCAGGGCTGAATATCTCGATGTAAATATTCCGTTCTGATTTTGTGATTTTCCCCCTAATGCAGCAGGTTAAAACAGGATCGAACCTGTTTGCCCGGCCTTACATGACCTCATCATCCATATTTTTATTCTACCCCCCAACCGTGCGGCCCCTGTGCCCAATGTCAAGGTCAACTTACTTTGAATTTTTTTGTTAAAGTTTTTTTGTGTACTATATCTCTGCAACTGCTTCACCCATTACCTTGATACTTCACATGGGTGTTTATCATCATTGTCGCGCCCACTTGCGGAAAGCGCGATATTTTGGCATACGTCCGTGTGTCCGGTTAAAGTTTTTTGGTTAAAGTTTTTCCATCTACTATATCTCTTTTTAGTGTCCATGCCTCGCCCCAAGGCGCGACATGCAGGCCACGGCCATCTAGTCTACAAAAACTGGGTATAATTATGTTATTCAAGTGTCTATGCTTGGAAAAAACCTGGCCTTCGTGGTTTTGCCTCGTTTCTTGTTAAATTAGGTTTGAGGCAGCTTTCGGCTGTGCCGAAAACCTATTGTATTCGTTTTTTTTTTTTTTTTTTCAGTCTACAGCCCAAACCGCTGGTCGGATCGACTTCAAATTTTTTATACCGATTCGCATCAACAGTGAGACGAGAATAACGCAATTTTCAGAATTCTCATGACGTCACTTTCTACGAAACCGGAAGTGACGTCATATATCATATAATTCCCTATAACTTCCTTATTTTCCAACCGATTTCAAAAATTCTTTTTGAATTGTAAAGCTGCGAGAATTCTCTATCTTCGCTTCGCTGACAATGTTTGGCTATCTGCTCAAATGAGAGAGCTATAGACATGTGAAATTGAGAAAAATGAAAAAAATCAACAATTTCAGATTTTTATTTTATTTTAAAGGGTGGTCTTTGAAAACAGTTTCCAATTTGTACAGTAATCTCAGCAACATAATTTTTTGACAGCGTCACGCGGGACATTCATCCGCACAGAAGATGATATTTTTCAGAGCAATGGCTTGAATAGTTCTGATTCTATTGTCTTTCAAACTTGGACGTTTTTTTTTCAATTTTCAAATTTGAAATGGTCATAACTTTTTTATTATCTAACCGATTTCAAATATTTTTTTTGCATTAAAAAGCCAACAAAATTCTCTATCTCCGTTTCGCTGGTAATTTTTGGCTATCTGCCCAAATGAGAGAGTTGTAGGCATTTGAAGTTTTTAAAAAAAATTGAAATGGTCATAACTTCCTTATTATTCAACCGATTTCAAATATTTTTTTTGCATTAAAAAGCCAATAAAATTCTCTATCTCCGGTTCGCTGGTAGTTTTTAGCTATCTGCTCAAATGCGCGAGCTACATGCATTTGAAGTTTGAGAACGAGCATATAAACTTAGCCGCCTAGAACAGTGTGTACAGCTGACAAACTTCGAGGTGGAGGCCAGACAGGTATGGTGGGCTGTATCAGACACTGGTTTTATATATGAACTGACATGCTGCGAGTGCTTTAGAATCGTCTTAACTTCAATGTCAGACTAGGGGGTTAACGGTACACATTTCGTAGAACGTTATATAATGAAAAATGCTTAGAATAGTCGAGCGATTCTGAAAATACAAAACTTTTTTTTTCAATTTCATTGGAATTGCATCAAATTTTCGTTGGTTTTTTTTTTTTTTTTTTTTTTCAGCCGTTCAGTCTACAGCCCAAACCGCTGGTCGGATCGACTTCAAATTTTGCATGCCGATTCGGATCAAGTGTGAGTCGAGACTTAGTGATTTTCAGAAATCTCTTAATGCCACTTTCCACGAAACCGGAAGTGACGTCATACTTTCTATAACTTCCTTATTTTCCAACCGATTTCAAAACTTCTTTTTGTATTGGAAAGCTGACAAAATTCTCTATCTCGAACTCGCTGACACTTCTCGGCTATCTGGTCAAATAAGAGAGCTATAGGCATTTGAAGTTGAAAAATGTACATACTTTTCAACGATTTTGCTGAATTTTTGCCGAATTTCGGCTGATAACGGGTGGTCTTTACAAACGTTTTCCAATTTGTACAGTAATGTCAGCAACATAATTTCTTGCCAGTGTGATAGGGGAGTGTCAGACGCATAAAAGATGATAATTTTCAGAGCTCTATCTTCACTATTTCCGGTTCTATTGGATGTCAAAGATGAACGTCTTTTTTTCAAGTTTTCAAATAGAGCAAACGGATGTGACGTCAGCTTCGTTATTTATCAATAGATTTCAAAATTTCTTGCTGCGGTCGATATTTCAGTCCTTTAGCTAAAACTTTCCCGCTTTGTGCCCGGCCTATGGTGAAAAACAAACGAAAACTTCACTGGCGGAATATTGCACATTTCCGTTTTATTAGGTGTATTTTTACAAATGGCGTAAACTGCAATTTAAGGGCGATAACTATCGAAAAATAATCATCCGCTGACTTACGGGCTCCCTCCATCTACACCAAACCGCTGGTCGGATCGACTTCAAATTGTGCATGCCGATTCGGATCAAGTGTGAGCAGAGACTCAGAGATTTTCAGATATCTTTAATGCTACTTTCCACAAAAACGGAAGTGACGTCATACTTCCTATAACTTCCTTATTTTCCAACCGATTTCAAGAATTATTTTTGCATTGGAAAGCTGACAAAATTATATTGTATAGTGTTTAAAAATACATGTGTTGTTATTTTTCTGTACGACATTTTTATTACAAAATCTGATGTAATTCTTTTTCTTTTTATTCAGCCGTCGGGACTACAGCCCAAACCGCTTGTCGGATCGACTTCAAATTTTGTATGCCGATTTGTATCAACTGTGAGACGAGAATAACGCAATTTTCAGAATTCTCATGACGTCACTTTCCACGAAACCGGAAGTGACGTCATATATCATATAATGTCCTATAACTTCCACATTTTTCAACCGATTTCAAAAATTCTTTTTGTATTCGAAAGCTGCGAGAAATCTCTATCTTCGTTTGCCTGGCCGTTATTGGCTATCTGCTCAAAATGAGAGAGCTATTGACATGTGAAGTTGAGAAAAATGAAAAAAATCAACAATTTCGGATTTTCTTTTTTATTTTAACGGGTGGTCTTCGAAAACAGTTTCCAATTTGTACAGTAATCTCAGCAACATAATTTTTTGACAGCGTGACGCGGGACATTCATCCGCACAAAAGATGATACTTTTCAGAGCTATAGCTTGAAGAGTTCCGATTCTATTGCCTTTCAAACTTGGACGTTTTTTTTCTCAATTTTTCAGATTTGAAATGTTCATAACTTTGTTATTATCTAACTAAATACTGACATGCTGTGAGTGCTTTAGAATCGTCTCAACTTCAATGTCAGACTAGGGGGTTAACGGTACACATTTCGTAGAACGTTATATAATGAAAAATGCTTAGGATAGTCAAGCGATTCTGAAAATACAAAACTTTATTTTTTCAATTTCATTGGAATTGCATCAATTTCTTTTTTCTTTTTATTCAGCCGTCGGGACTACAGCCCAAACCGCTTGTCGGATCGACTTCAAATTTTCAGAATTCTCATGACGTTACTTTCCACGAAACCGGAAGTGACGTCATATATCATATAATTCCCTATAACTTCTTTATTTTCCAACCGATTTCAAAAATTCGTTTTGCATTGGAAAGCTGCGAGAATTCCCTATCTTCATAATATAAATTTTCGTCTATCTGCTCAAATGAGAGAGCTATAGACATGTGAAGTTGAAAAAAAAAAAAAAAAAAATGTCTTCTAATCACTTTGCCAGTGTCCGTTTGTCAGTACATCAAGCCTCAAACCGTTGATGCAGCTTCAGCTGCTCTAGTTTGTTTTATTTTTATCATTATCCCCTATTTCATAATGAAGAAAATCAATAATGCATTTGTAAAAGTATATTACACATTGAATTTGAGATCTGTGGGTATAATACTCTATTGACAGAACTTATCTGGAGCTCCGATACATATATTTTACTCTATGGTGGTAAAGGGTTGGGAAATCTAAAGTGAAAATCTGTATTGAGAATGTCACAATGATGCTGTGTCAACTTTGGAGACCTTATGAATGTTGATGATTCTACTTGCATTTGTTGATCTGAGTGACATTTCACCAACCGGGTGTCATTGCGTGTATTGAAGAAGGTTTTGGGGTGGATGAGACATCATCTTATATTGCTTACTCTGATGTCTGATGGTGACAACAAAAAATTGGCCACCTCGGGCAAGTAACCATTGTAACCCACATACAGTCCACACAATTTACACTCGCCCAACTTTATTTCAACTTGTTGAGTCTGTAATGCCACATCCTGTTAGCGACTACGTTTTCATATGTTCAGCTTGTTCGTTATACAGATTGCGATGATGTAACTGCTTAGGACACCTTTGAGTTTCCATGAAATGACAGCAGCGTTACCACACCTGAGCAACGTGTTCATGTACATGTGATGGTACAAAGATTTACTCTACATAATGATAATCAATCATTGAAAACTTCATCGTTAAATGCCCACGACTATTGTACGCACATTTCTCTGTATCTCGGCCACAATTATCAATGTTATCAATCAGCTTGTTCGTTATACAGATTGCGATGATGTAACTGCTTAGGACACCTTTGAGTTTCCATGAAATGACAGCAGCGTTACCACTCCTGAGCAATTTGTACACATTCGTAATTACTACAGTGGTTCCTGTGGGTGGGTGGTTGGTCGGGCGAACGCGACGGGTAAATTAACGGTAGGGGTTCCTCCTTATAGGAATCACGATTTGCCTGGTTTGGCCCTCGGGTACGTTTTTATATTTGGCTCTTTTGTTACCTGGGAGTTGAATTGGGTTGAAGCCCATTATAAAAGTAGTAAGATTATTACTGATCCTACTGCTTTTGGGAGGGGGCCAAGTGACCTGGCATCAGATCAGGATCATTCTGATTTCAGGGCTGAATATAGTTTTTTTATCGTAAATATCCAGTTCTGATTTTGGGATTTTCCCCCCATTTCAACCACAGGTGGAAGACTCGGACCTACGACACAAAAAAATGGCTATTAAAAAAATCCCATTACCCCACCCACTTTGTCTCGTACAGTACCATATTATATTTATAAAGGTGAGTATCAATATGGCTATTATAGAAAGAGCCCTCTCTTTTCTGGCTCGCACAAACACAATAAACATTGATTAAATGTATGACTTCTGTCTCTGGCAATCGATAAAGGTATTAGGTGTGTGAATATATTCACTTCAAATCGCTTCTTCCAGCATTTATTCAGTTATTCGCATTTTGTATACCCCATCCAAAGCGAAATTTGCGTGTACGAAAGAATCTCACACAGAATCGGAGGCCGTCCGGCGTGGATTATCGGTCATATTTGACCAATAACTGATCGCCAGCTCAAACTAAAGTCGTGCACCATGACCATATACATTAGCAACTCCAACCATACAATGTTCGTCCAATTGTGATCGTTCACCGATCTAAAAAACACATTTTTTCTACTTTCATGATTCGCGTACTATCAGATTATGTCTTCCGGAATCCCGAAATGGGTTGAATGACGTAGAATTGGACGAACTTTGTATGGTTGGAGTTTCTAATGTATATGGTCATGGTGCATGTCATTAGTTTGAGCTGGCGATCAGCTATCGGCCAAATATGACCGATAATCCACGCCGGACGGCCTCCGATTCTGTGTGAGATTCTTTTGTACACGCAACTTTCACTTTGGATGGGGTAATCAAAACGCGAATAACTGAATAAATGCTTGAAACAGCGATTTCAAGTGAGTATATTCACATACCTTTATCGATTGCCAGAGACATATTTCATGCATGCAATCGATGTTTATTGTGTTTGTGCGAATCGGAAAAGAGAGGGCTCTTTCTATAATAGCTATATTTTTCCCAACCTTTCTATAAATAGAAGATGGTAATGTACGAGACCAAGTGGGTGGGGTAATGGGATTTTTTTAAATAGGCATTTTTTGGAGTCTTCCACCTGTGATTTGTACATGTATTTGTACAGGTAATATATGGGATTTAGTACTAAACTCATTGACATGGCCTTAAATGACCTTGGCTGTTGATAGGCCGTTAAACCCCAACAAACAAACAAACCGTTTTGTGTTCTCATAGATTTTACATTTGCTCAAGAAATTGTCATTTAAAATAAAATTACGGTATTTTCAACTATATCGGCTAGAAATTCTACAATATTTAAGCTGAAAGGTCTACTATTCAGTAGTTGTGTGGTGGCAGGTGTGTTTGTGGGAACTCACAATCGGAATGTCACAATGATGCTCTATCAACTTTGGAGACCTTATGAATATTGATGATTCTATTTGCACATGTTGACCTGAGTGACAGTTGGGAGAGATAACACATGTTCCATTCCATCTCAAATGCCCTACCCGTTGATACGATTTATCCGATGTTCAAAATGAACTATATGTTGTAGGCACATATGCTTTAATGAGATAGCAAATACAATATTTTGATTTTTTTCTACCAGTGAATCCGCATTCTGTGCCATTTTATCAGTCTCCGCGAAACTGCCAAAACTTTACAGGACATCCCGTACTTGAAATTTTTACCAGACCAGAGAATAGAAATTTTACTGGACATGTCCATCGGTCTTGACGAGTTACGTGGAGACTGTTGTCAAATCAGTGTCACAAGGCAGAATAAATGTATTCTGAACACAAATTACGATTATCATACCTTCAAAATGTCACAATGATGCTCTATCAACTTTGGAGACCTTATGAATGTTGATGATTCTATTTGCACATGTTGACCTGAGTGACATTTTGTTTCAGAAGGTATGTTTGTTATCAGTTATGCACTGGGAACGTTGCATTCCTGTCGCAAAAAGGGGTGGATATTTGTACATGTACCCCAAACAACATTTCAGGGCACATATACATGTACCTTGTTGCCACCCTATCCGTTGAGAGATTTGCGTTAGGTTTTGGCTACCTATCTCGTGTTACAGTAAATTGGATTGGGTTAAATCTTCATGTACTTACTTTGTCATCATCCAGGGGGATTGGTGAGTCTGCTCATTTGCACTATCTATTTTTCAATTTATGTAGTTTTGTTAATAACTAGCTGCTATACATTTATCTAAGGTTATTGGGTATAAATTGTGATGATGTAACTGCTTAGGACACCTTTGAGTTTCCATGAAATGACAGCAGCGTTACCACACCTGAGCAATTTACACTGGAAATAGATGCAGACACAACCAGATTACCAGATACATGTACTGCTAAAACCCTGTTCTAATTGTAGAATAGTTTGCCGTAAACCCTGCTCATTGTCAATCGGCATCAATGATTTCATAGTTCTTGCTGCAATGATGAACACCACTTAGGACACCTTATGAACATTCATGAAATTACATAAGTTACCGTTACTGAGCAGCATAATTGCCATGCCAATGTTCTGTGCTCAATTCCGTGTTCCGGGCATGTCAAGCTGGCAAACAATGATTAACCCGTTCATCTCTAAGTAACTGGAATCGACATCCCCTGTGTTATGGTATTGCGTTTTTTATCGTGAAAGCTTCAGGGGTGGGAATTTTCAAGATACATGTATATCCTGAAATCAAGATTTGAGGTTCCTGATAATTGCAGAAATATACATGGAAAGCACACTTGCGTATTTATGGGCGCAAAAATATATGTTGTTTTTTTTAGTCATTTTCAGGATTTGGTATTTGGAACTGTTCTCGCCCCTGGACCATCTAAAATGCACTGCCTTGTATCGTGAAAGCTTCAGTCATGTTGCTGTGATGAACACCACTTAGGACACCTTATGATGGTCAATGAAATTACCTAAGTTACCGTTACTGAGCAATATGTAGATCATTCATCAGAGCTCCAGATAAATTGCGTATTTGCTTAAATATCCAATTCAAATTGACAAAAACCCAATTGAAATTAGAAGTAGCGAGTATCAAAAAGCAATACAAACTGTGGTACCTTTATCATGCTACAGAACACAATAAACAGACCACAAATATAGCATATTTTTCTTATTTTCCATGAAAACACATCTTTGTATTTCATTAGAATTGTCTCCTAGGAGACAATTAAATGCCAATACATGTTTTCATTTCAGAGCAAACTATTCAATAATTGCTGTCTGTTGTGTAATCAGTAGTGTGATTTTATTTTACCCAATTAAAATTTTAAATACCCTATTGCTTCAGAAAAGATGGAGTGACAATACTCGATTACTAATTCCTTATCTGGAGCTCTGATTCATGTAAACCTTTGACCCACACAATAAGTTCTATCATTGTATCTTGTCAACCAGAATCTGATCTCAAATGTTACAGGAAGTATATGAAGTGACTGGAGAAAAAGGGGCTTATTTGTTTTGCGTCCAGTGCAGATCCAGATCAGCCTGTGCATCCACAGTCTGATCAGGATCTGCACTGTTCGGAATTACATCAATGAAACGCCCACCATGCTTCTAACCAGCAATATCGGGCTACTGAAGTGTACTATTGTATCAAGAGCTACATTGGTCACAAATGCCATAAGCCCCATTTGTCCAATCACGGCCACATATGGTGACAACAAAAATTTGGCCACCTCGGGCAAGTAACCATTGTAACCCAGATACAGTCCACACAATTTACACTCGCCCAACTTTATTTCCTTGTTGAGTCTGTAATGCCACATCCTGTTGGCGACTACGTTTTCATATGTTCAGCTTGTTCGTTATACAGATTGCGATGATGTAACTGCTTAGGACACCTTTGAGTTTCCATGAAATGACAGCAGCGTTACCACACCTGAGCAACGTGTTCATGTACATGTGATGGTACAAAGATTTACTCTACATAATGATAATCAATCATTGAAAACTTCATCGTTAAATATTCAGTGCCACAATCGGTAGAAATGTAGCTTTATCAAGCCTCGAGTAACAATGACCATTGCTTACAGTGTGGATCAAGATCAGAATATGATCTAGGTCTGTATAGTGTATAGGTTACCATAAAGTCTGTTGAACAGTTTGTAAAGTTCCTTATTTGTAGCTCGGCTGCCCACGACTAATGTACGCACATTTCTCTGTATCTCGGCCACAATTATCAATGTTATCAATCAGCTTGTTCGTTATACAGATTGCGATGATGTAACTGCTTAGGACACCTTTGAGTTTCCATGAAATGACAACAGCGTTACCACTCCTGAGCAATTTGTACACATTCGTAATTACTACAGTGGTTCCTGTGGGTGGGTGATTGGTCGGGCGAACGCGACGGGTAAATTAACGGTAGGGGTTCCTCCTTATAGGAATCACGATTTGCCTTAAATGACCTTGACTGTTGATAGGCCGTTAAACCCCAACAAACAAACCAAACGTTTTGTGTTCTCATAGATTTTACATTTGCTCAAGAAATTGTCATTTAAATAAAATTATGGTATTTTCAACTATATCGGCTAGAAATTCTACAATATTTAAGCTGAAAGGTCTACTATTCAGTAGTTGTGTGGTGGTGGCAGGTGTGTTTGTGGGAACTCACAATCGGAATGTCACAATGATGCTCTATCAACTTTGGAGACCTTATGAATATTGATGATTCTATTTGCACATGTTGACCTGAGTGACAGTTGGGAGAGATAACACATGTTCCATTCCATCTCAAATGCCCTACCCGTTGATACGATTTATCCGATGTTCAAAATGAACTATATGTTGTAGGCACATAGGCTTTAATGAGATAGCAAATACAATATTTTGATTTTTTTCTACCAGTGAATCTGCATTCTGTGCCATTTTATCAGTCTCCGCGAAACTGCCAAAACTTTACAGGACATCCCGTACTTGAATTTTTTACCAGACCGGAGAATAGAAAACTGAAAAAAAATCTTTATTTTTATAATCGGACATTCGGTCCGGCCACTAGCGCTTTACCATCAGATCGGCGGCAATTTTACTGGACATGTCCATCGGTCTTGACGAGTTACGTGGAGACTGTTGTCAAATCAGTGTCACAAGGCAGAATAAATGTATTCTGAACACAAATTACGATTATCATACCTTCAAAATGTCACAATGATGCTCTATCAACTTTGGAGACCTTATGAATGTTGATGATTCTATTTGCACATGTTGACCTGAGTGACATTTTGTTTCAGAAGGTATGTTTGTTATCAGTTATGCACTGGGAACGTTGCATTCCTGTCGCAAAAAGGGGTGGATATTTGTACATGTACCCCAAACAACATTTCAGGGCACATAGACATGTACCTTGTTGCCACCCTGTCCGTTGAGAGATTTGCGTTAGGTTTTGGCTACCTATCTCGTGTTACAGTAAATTGGATTGGGTTAAATCTTCATGTACTTACTTTGTCATCATCCAGGGAATTTGGTGAGTCTGCTCATTTGCACTATCTATTTTTATTTCAATTTATGTAGTTTTGTTAATAACTAGCTGCTATACATTTATCTAAGGTTATTGGGTATAAATTGTGATGATGTAACTGCTTAGGACACCTTTGAGTTTCCATGAAATGACAGCAGCGTTACCACACCTGAGCAATTTATACTGGAGATAGATGCAGACACAACCAGATTACCAGATACATGTACTGCTAAAACCCTGTTCTAATTGTAGAATAGTTTGCCGTAAACCCTGCTCATTGTCAATCGGCATCAATGATTTCATAGTTCTTGCTGCAATGATGAACACCACTTAGGACACCTTATGAACATTCATGAAATTACATAAGTTACCGTTACTGAGCAGCATAATTGCCATGCCAATGTTCTGTGCTCGATTCCCTGTTCCGGGCATGTCAAGCTGGCAAACAATGATTAACCCATTCATCTCTAAGTAACTGGAATCGACATCCCCTGTGTTATGGTATTGCGTTTTTTATCGTGAAAGCTTCAGGGGTGGGAATTTTCAAGATACATGTATATCCTGAAATCAAGATTTGAGGTTCCTGATAATTGCAGAAATACACATGGAAAGCACACTTGCGCATTTATGGGCGCAAAAATATATGTTATTTTTTTAGTCATTTTTAGGATTTGGTATTTGAAACTGTTCTCGCCCCTGGACCATCTAAAATGCACTGCCTTCTATCGTGAAAGCTTCAGTCATGTTGCTGTGATGAACACCACTTAGGACACCTTATGATGGTCAATGAAATTACCTCAGTTACCGATAACTGAGGCAATATGATGAAATCATTCCATCACAGCTCCCAGATAAATTGCGTATCTTTTGCTTAAATATCCAATTCACAAATTGAACCAAAAACCCAATTGGAAAATTAGAACGTAGCGAGTATCAAAAAGCAATACAAACTGTGGTACCTTTATCATGCTACAGAACACAATAAACAGACCACAAATATAGCATGTTTTTCTTATTTTCCATGAAAACACATCTTTGTATTTCATTAGAATTGTCTCCTTGGAGACAATTAAATGCCAATGCATGTTTTCAGTTCAGAGCAAACTATTCAATAATTGCTGTCTGTTGTGTAATCGGTAGTGTGATTTTATTTTACCCAATTACAATTTTAAATACCCTATTCAGTATTGCTTCGGAAAAGATGGAGTGAATACTCTATTACTAATTCCTTATCTGGAGCGCTGATTCATGTAAACCTTTGACCCACACAATAAGTTCTATCATTGTATCTCTTCAACCAGAATATGATCTCAAATGTTACAGGAAGTATATGAAGTGACTGGAGAAAAAGGGACTTATTTGTTTTGCGTCCAGTGCAGATCCAGATCAGCCTGTGCATCCACACAGTCTGATCAGGATCTGCACTGTTCGGAATTACATCAATGAAATGCCCACCATGCTTCTAACAAGCAATATCGGGCTACTGAAGTGTACTATTGGATCAAGAGCTACATTGGTCACAAATGCCATAAGCCCCATTTGTCCAATCACGGCCACATATGTTAACACCCATTTAAACTGTGTCCCATCATCTTGAGGTGTTTCATGTACAGGTCGTAACATTTTGTACATAATTACGCAAAATATTTGGGATTTTCCATTAATTTTATGTATCAGCTGAGTGTATTCCATGGGTTAATAGAGTTAATACAGTTTTGATATAATGTTCCTTCATTGTTATTCATGTTGCTGTGATGAACACCACTTAGGACACCTTATGATGGTCAGTGAAATTACCAAAGTTACCGTTACTGAGCAACAATTTTTACATAATGCATTTATTTAATAATCCCTGGCACCAAGTGTCAACGTTTCATAGTTCAAAAGGCCGTCCAAACACATTTTTCGAACAAAATAATATTAAAATACCGGTAGTTCGATATTTCCATCAAATTTGTGTATCCTGTTGGATTGATCACGTTGCAATGATGAACACCACTTAGGACACCTTATGATGGTCAATGAAATTACCTAAGTTAATATTTCTTGTGAGATATTCTTATGGACACAAATTGCGATGATTTAACTGCTTAGGACACCTTTGAGTTTCCATGAAATGACAGCAGCGTTACCACACCTGAGCAATTTGTATAGTTTAAGAGTAATGTCCCATTAGTAAAATGTTAAACTTGCCATGAGGAAAATGATCTTGTTAGGCTTTTCGACCCTGTGCACATTATTGTCGGGGACTAGATGGATTTCTATTGCGTTGGGGGACACTACAATGATCAAGTAGGTACTGACCCTGTATATATGTACATTTGAATCCATTCTTGCCCACTCTCAATAGGCAAGTTGAAATCGAGTCTGGCGAGTGTAAACGGTGGACATCATACAGAGCTCCAGATAAGCTTTGTGTCTAAAGCGTACTACACCCCCTTATTTCAAATTCATTGCATATTTTACTTTTACAAAGTTTAATGGATTATTGATTTTCTTATTTCCTACTAAATACTGTTTGCTTTTTCCATCTCAACTAAGTGAAGTTTCAACTTTATGACTATATTGACAATAATTTGAAAATCAATGTGTATTTTCACATTGCTGTGCGTATTGTGTACTCCCAACTTTTGATAATCAATGCGTATTCAGCTAAAATAATTGTGTAAAATACGCCAATACGCACCTTATCTTGAACTCTTCCACTCTTCCAAATTTGTTGAACGTTAACATTTGTAAGTACATGCAGTTAATTAAAATTTTCAGTCAGAAAGATGTGCCTGCTCATCACCAGGATTGTAGAGATTTTGATGCTGTACATTGTATGTGCCCTTGTTGGCCGACGTAAAACTTGCGGGACCTGTTTCAAGTCTCGTCCTAAAGACCAGTGGTCTTTACATCCCGCTGGTGTTTCGGATGAGACTTTAAATCAAGATCCTGGCCCTACATGACCTTAGCTGTTGCTGGGACGTTAAACCCATTCACTTTCCGTGTTCAATCGATCCTGTAATTGTTGTGTATCTGCAGGTTGACGAGAATGGCAAGATCACCCATTCACTTTCTTTTGTTAAATCGATCATGTTGTGTATCTGCAGGTTGACGAGAATGGCAAGATCACACGGCTGCGTCGTGAATGCCCCAACGAGGACTGTGGTGCCGGAGTCTTCATGGCGTCGCACTTCGACAGACAGTACTGCGGCAAGTGTTGTCTCACGTACGTCTTCAACAAACCCGAGGACAAGTAGGCTGTAATAAATATGTGATGGTTATCTCTGGCTTCTGTTGTTGTAACTGATGTCCTTACCCGCGAATGATGTACAGTGGTACCCTAGGATGGTGCTAGGATTATGGAATTAGTAGCCAAAATGAACTGATAACGTGAAAAAAGACTACTATAATTTTACATTTGCTCCTATATTTGTAAAAACCCAGTACTTTTTCAAATCATTTCCGATATATTTAGTATATTTAGCTACCGGAGCTGCAGATAAGTTGCGTATTTGCTTAAATACCCAATTAAAATACCCAATTGAAAACGGAAGTAGCGAGTATCGAAAAGCAATAACAATTTTATGGCACCTTTATCATTCAAGCTGCAGAAAACGATAAACAGACCACAAATATAGCATATCTCTTATTTTCCATGAAAACACATGTTGGTATTTCATTAGAATTGTCCAAGGAGACGATTCTTAATGAAATGCCAAGACACGTTTTCATGTCGAAGCAAACTATTCAATTTGCTGTCTGTTGATGTGTAAACAGTAGTGTGATTTTATTTTGCCCATTTAAAATTTTGAAATACACAATTGCTTCAGAAATTATGGAGTGAAAATACTTTATTACTAATTCCTTTTCTGGAGCCCTGGTGGCTACCGTAGCCTACGCCAACCTAGGTACTCTGAAATCTGGAGGCCCAGATATTGAAACCTACAAACACGCTGGGGACCTCGACCTCTAGAAACTGGGCATCCCCAGGCTGGTGACACAGAGAAACGTCTCTAAAACGGCTGGCACACATATTTACAACTGGTGATGAAAATATTTCTCCATGAGAAATGGGGACTGCATGTCCGAGCTACAATATAATTAGAAAATGGTCTGGGACACTGATAATGCCCCAGCTACATACAGCCTTCTACAAACGAGTGCTGCTAATAATGTAAACAAGAGGGCCATGATGGCCCTAATTCGCTCACCTGACTCCATGAACACCAGAGGAGAATGTGACATTGAGTTCATGTGTTTTAAAAAAATTGTGCTATTTTTAGATGGCGGTCATCTTGGATTAAGCGAGGACTCATTTTACAAAATCTGAAAATGCTTCACCCAGCATCGGCCATGTGGTTCCCGAGAAAAAGACGTTCAAAATCTTGAATAAATGGATCTTTTGGTGGCCATCATGGATGACATAATCATCCGATTCCGACAAATATTGCACCAGAGTGATCACCTCATTGATACCTTCAATTTGATATATGACATGACCATATTCAGTCAAAAATAAAATTTGACCCCACGGGCCACGCCCATTTTTGACCCCGGGGTCACCATTTAACAACTTGGAAAGAGCAATGTACATCGAAATCCGGCTAGCGGTTCATGAGAAGATTTTTTTAAGAATTTATGCTATTTTTAGACGGCGGCCATCTTGGATTAGCGATGACCTCCATTTTAACAAATCTGAAAAGGCTTCACCCATGGACCATAACTTTTAAGTTTGGCTACCATGGGCCAAGCGGTTTATGTGAAGAAGAATTTTGAAATCTCTAATAAAAGAACGACCTTTTGACATTTCGGCGGCCATCTTGGATGACATAATCCGATTTGGACACAAAATGTACCAGAGTGATCGCCTCATTGATACCTTCGATTTGATATATAACATGACCATATTCGGTCAAAAATAAAATTTGACCCCACGGGCCACGCCCATTTTTGACCCCGGGGTCACCATTTTAACAACATTGAAAGAGCATTGTACATCGATCATTCCTACCAAGTTTCGTCGAAATCCGGCTAGCTGTTCATGAGAAGATTTTTTAAGAATTTATGCTATTTTTAGACGGCGGCCATCTTGGATTAGCGATGACCTCCATTTTAACAAATCTGAAAAGGCTTCACCCATGGACCATAACTTTTAAGTTTGGCTACCATGGGCCAAGCGGTTTATGTGAAGAAGAATTTTGAAATCTAATAAAAGAACGACCTTTTGACATTTCGGCGGCCATCTTGGATGACATAATCCGATTTGGACACAAAATGTACCAGAGTGATCGCCTCATTGATACCTTCGATTTGATATATAACATGACCATATTCGGTCAAAAATAAAATTTGACCCCATTGGCCACGCCCATTTTTGACCCCGGGGTCGCCATTTTAACAACATTGAAAGAGCATTGTACATCGATCATTCCTACCAAGTTTCGGCTAGCGGTTCATGAGAAGAAGATTTTTTAAGAATTTATGCTATTTTTAGACGGCGGCCATCTTGGATTAGCGATGACCTCCATTTTAACAAATCTGAAAAAGCTTCACACATGGACCATAACTTTTAAGTTTGGCTACCATGGGCCAAGCGGTTCATGTGAAGAAGAATTTTGAAATCTCTAATAAAAGAACGACCTTTTGGCGGCCATCTTGGATGACATAACAATCCGATTTCGACAGAAAATGCACCAGTGTGATCGCCTCATTGATACCTTCAATTTGATATATGACATGACCATATTCGGTCAAAAATAAAATTTGACCCCACGGGCCACGCCCATTTTTGACCCCGGGGTCACCATTTTAACAACTTTGAAAGAGCAATGTACATCGATCATTCCTACCAAGTTTTGTCGAAATCCGGTTGGCGGTTCTTGAGAAGAAGATTTTTTAAAGAATTTGTGCTATTTTTAGACGGCGGCCATCTTGGATTACGTAATGACGTCATTTTAACAATTTTGTAATCCCCCTACCTAAGGACCATGACCATGAAGTTTGGTGACCATAGGCCCAATGGTTACCGAGGAGAAGACGTTTGAAAATGTTCACGGATGACGACGACGACGGACACATTGCGGTAACAATAGCTCACATGAGCTTCGCTCAGGTGAGCTAAAAAGCAACAAGAAGGTAAACCTGTTATTTATTCACCCATTTGGTTGAGCATTTTATTATTAGGATAAATATCTTCATTATCGATATAAATAACCCAAAATTTGTACATGAATGTCAAGTGGTACATTGCGATTCGTCGCAGATTTACATGTATATTGAAATATTCGCATGGGGGCGTCCAATAATATGCCTTGCGTTTTTAGTTGCCTTGTTGCGTTTTTAATTTAAACCATTGCAGTATATTGTTTATGAAGAACTGTCACCTGTGGTTACCGCTGTGTCTTACTCGGGCTGTAAATGTGTCGTGGATAGAAAGATTTCGAAATAATTTTGCATAAATATTCACTATAACGAGACGTTTTGCGCACAAGATCCAGAGGCCCGTTTCACTGAACTTTGCAGGATGAGAAAGTTAGTACACAGCTTATGAAGTTGCTTCTCGGTACAAAATTTATTGAAACTGGTCCCCTGGTCCATAGCTGAAAGGCCAATTTATAACTGTTCACACTGCAAGACGTTTCAGCCCCCTTGTTTGAAGGGCAATGTCATATTTGTCTGCAGACGTGCCGAGTTTCAAGTTTTGTTTGGGGTTAAGGTCATCGAAAGATATTTGGCTTCAATGATCATTGCTTCTGAAGAGGGACGTGATAAAAGATGTGCATACTTTTACTGTATGGTACATTGAGATTCTATCTCTACCAACTTTGTACAGTGGAACCCCTCTAAACCGAACACCGTGGGGACCTCATTGTATCTAATTTAGATGGGTTTCAATGTAATTTGTGTCGATTGTCCTGCATAACAGAAAATGACGAACATTTGCCAGGAGTGCTAATTACATTGGAACCTCTCTAAACCGTACACCCTGGGGACCTCCCAGGGTGTCCGGTTTAGAGAGGTTCCATTGTATGTAGTTGTACAAGCCATCGTATAGTTTCACCACTTCAAGTTGGACATATACAGCAAATAATGCGACATGAAACTAATAAAATTCGACATGAAACTAATAAAATTCGGTGTAAATTACTACATCATAGAGATATACGACACCAGCATGTTATAATTATTATGCCAGCAAACTGTACAACCGGTGATATATCCAAAGTATTTCTCCCACCAATCTTGAAATAAATTTCAATGTGTAAACGTTTAAATCTGATCCACATCCTATTGTTGATGCACTCTGATAACTGCTTAATACATATCGCTGGACATTATGTATAGTAATACAGGTATGTATCTATAACACTTGTGTTCCGTTTGTTTATTGGTGTTTAACGGCCTAACGGGAAAATCCCAACATCAAAACTGATTTACATTGGAAAATATTCAGCCCGGAAATTGGAATCCCGACCAGGTACCCCTAAAATATGTAAAAAATTCCAATTGTGTGGGAGCAGCATGAACGTGAATTTGTCACAAGGTGGTAGAGGTCCATTGGAGCAATGCGTGTGTGAAATATTAAGAATGTTTGATGAAAGAAATAGAAGTTGTAACATATTTCTCTGATGTTAAGTTTTGTAAAGAGACGAAGTATGTGACCTTGACCTTCGGATCAGCGGGGATTGGACGGTCTTAGATTTGTCACAGCATGATAGTACAACCTTAGAGGAATGCACGAGTGAAATATTAAGAATTTCCAATGAAGGAAATAGAAGTTGTAACTTATTTCTCTGGTGTTAAGTTTTGTAAAGAGACCGACCAAGTATTTGACCTTGGGGGGTCAGCGGGGGTTGGCACAGCATGGTAGTAGAGCCTTACAGGAATGCATGTGTGAAATATTAAGCATTTTAGATGAAGGGAATAGAAGTTATAACGATATTTCTCCGATGTTAAGTACGGACGGACTCCAGTATACGCCCCCCCCCCCCCCCACAACTCGTTTTGTGGGTATAATAAACGTATTACTCGTACAAGGGGTATAATCAGATGTAACCATCCCATACAAGAATATGCGAGGTCTCCGTTTGGGATACTGGTAGGGATGAAAATTAAGGATCGTTAAATTACCCATCGCATGCTCCCACCTGCCACCCACCCAATGTGTTTGATTGAATCGAGGGTAGCACAAATTCTTAATGGTATAAATAATACATGCGGACAAGTGGTATATAATTTGTTTTTAATTTATTGATAATCGTTGTACATAATTAAATCTATTAACACATTTAAACATACATGTAATAAGTATGGGCCTTACCATATTTTCTACTTGGTTACTGTTTATTAGTGTTTAACGGCCTATCAACAGCTAAGGTCATGCAAGGCCGGGCAAAACGGGTTCGATCCCGTTTAAACCTGCTGCATTGGGGGGAAAATCCCAAAATCGGAACGGAATATTTACATCGAGGACAAATATATTCAGTCCTGAAATTAGAATAACCCGACCTGGTGCCAGGTCACTTGGCCCCTTCCCTAAAATAGGATTACGAATATCGTAATACTCCATAAGGGGTATAACCAGATTCAACTGTCACATACAAAATTCCAAAGACGTATGTGAAGGGCAAACCAGGTCTCGAGTCGGGATTCCGGTAAGGATGAAACGCGATCGTTAAATTACCCATCGCGTGCTCCCACCTGCCAAAACTGGCCTGTAATTTAGATTTGATTTATTGGTGTTTAACGGCCTATCAAGAGCTAAGGTCTTACATGCTCTATTTTTTTTTTACTTCCATTTACGGTAACCGATTCTTCGTCAAAACGACAGAATTATGAGATTAAAGCCACCTATACAATAAAGGGCAACTTGTACCACAGTTCATGTGATAATGATTGCTATCCAGTTGGACTTCGGATCTCTATTATATAAGGTCGGACAATGGCGATATTGTTTTTTTTTTTTTTTTTTTTTTTCCAATCAACGGAAGCGATTTCATTTTTCTTTTCCAATCAACGGAAGCGATTTCATTCACCTTTGACCGGCTCGCTAATTGTAATTTGCTAATCCGCAGGTTGGCTGGGAACCATTTTTTTTGTTTTCAACCAACGGAAGTACGGACTGGTTTTGCGACACCTCGGCCCATAAAACAGCACGGTTCCCGGCCTTCGCACGTATTCCAATTAGCGAGCTGGGCAAAAGGTGAATGACAATACTTCCGTTGATTGAAAAAAAACACAAGATGATAGAGATCCGACGTCCAACTGGATAGCAATCATCACATCCGGTTTTCGTTCATCCCATAAAGTGCCTATGAACCAACAACCACCAGTGGGATTGAAACATGAAAGTATTTTTCATACTTTGGTGAGCATTGAACTCCCAACCTTTGGTTTTGAAATCCAGTGTCCTAACCATCAGGCCAAAATCCATCCCTAGATGAAGTAGAATAAGTTTTGTTTCAGCATGTGATTTTAATAAACTGTTTGAACACATTTTACAAGATTGTTACTCGTTACTCAAAATCAAGAAGTCCAAATAAAGCACTTCATGATTTTGGGCACGAGACCGAGTATGTGCTCAAAACTTTTATAACCACAAGGCAAGATTGTCACACAATTGTGGCTGTGAGAAATGGGGTTTATGGGATTTGTGACCAATGTAGACTGATAACGATCTATATTGCTGGTTAGAAGTACGACTTTTGTTTCATTGATGGAATCACGGAACAGTGCAGATCCTGATCAGAAGCACAGGCTGATCCAATTTGACCGTAACGTGATCATGGGCACGAAAAAGGTTAAGGTCATGTTAATGGCAGAATGTCGTGATGGGCGTGTTCCAAATTCTTATATGTATCGAGTATCCAAATATTGAAGCAATCCATCATGTAATATTAAGGTTATATGATGATGAAGAAACGTGTACACACTTTTTGATGAAAAAAACATTGCTAAGCGTTTCCACAACCATATGAAGGTCACATTACGCAAACACGTCTTATTTGGAATTAATAAATCACTGAACTACTTTCGGCAAGGGAGATAATCAATATACACCACTACCACGTACGGGAACTATTTTCATACGAGCCAAGCGGATTGTTCTGTTTATTAGTTTATATAGTTTTAATATATCTCCTGTGATGCATAATGATACATTAGTTTGCTATGTTATGGGTACTAATACATGTGTCGATAGCGTATCGCTGTAACGGTATCGTTGTAGACGGAGTACTAATTTAATAATTATTACGTTCAAATGTTTGCGTACTTCAATAAATGGGATTTGTGACTAGTGTAGCCTGATAACGATCTATATTGCTGGTTAGAAGCACGACTTTTGTTTCATTGATGGAATCACGGAACAGTGCAGATTCTGATCAGAAGCACGGGCTGATCCAATTCTACATTGGTCGCAAAACCCATAAGCCCCATTTCTCCAGTCACAACTAGATTGGTAAGTAAGCGAGGCTTACGGAATACCCCCCGCGTGGGCCCAGGTACCCCTAAATATGTAAAATTTTCCAAGTGTGTGGGCTTGTGACCTTGACTCTGGGCTTAGCGGGGGCGGCACGAACGTGAATGTGAAGCAGATCGAGCAAGGAAATAGAAGTTATAACCGATTTCTCTGATGTTAAGTTTTGTAGAGACTAATGTGATCTTGACCTTGGGATCAGCGGGGATATATATGTCACAGCATGATAGTAGAGCCTTAGAGTAATGCACGAGTGCAATATTAAGAATTTTAAATGAAGTTATAACATATTTCTCTGATGTTAAGTTTTGTAGAGACCATGTATTTGACCTTGACCTTGGGATCAGCGGGGGTTGGACGGTCGTGGATTTGGCACAGCATGGTAGTAGAGCCTTACAGGAATGCATGTGTGAAATATTAAGCATTTTAGATGAAGGAAACAGAAGTTATAACAATATTTCTCTAATGTTAAGTTTTGTAAAAAGACTAAGTATTTGACCTTGACCTTGGGATCAGCGGGAGTAGGACGGTCATGAATTTGGCACAGCATGGTAGTAGAGCCTTACAGGAATGCATGTGTGAAATATTAAGCATTTTAGATGAAGGAAGTAGAAGTTATAACACTATTTCTCTGATATTAAGTTTTGTAAAGAGACTAAGTATTTGACCTTGACCATGGGATCAGCGGTGGTTGGACGGTCGTGGATTTGGCACAGCCTTACAGGAATGCATGTGTGAAATATTAAGCATTTTAGGTGAAGGAAATAGAAGTTATAACAATATTTCTCTGATGTTAAGTTTATGGACAGATGGACAACCCGACTCCAGTCGCACCTGCCGAAGCATTTGACCGTAACGTGATCATGGGCATGAAAAACGTTAAGGTCATGTTAATGGCAGCATGTCGTGATGAGCGTGTTCCAAATTCTGAACTACTTCGGCAAGGGAGATAATCAATATACACCACTACCACGTACGGGAACTATTTTCATACAAGCCAAGCGGTTTGTTCTGTTTATTAGTTTATATAGTTTTAATATATCTCCTGTGATGCAAAATGATATATTAGTTTGTTATGTAATCATCGTAAATGTAATCATCGTAAATGGAACAATAGTCCTGAGGTCGCCGACTTTTATTACTGAATTACCAATTCCCAAAAGGTTCGGGGGTTCAAACCTCGACTTGGTACTTGGCCAAACTTCATAATAAGTGAAGATCCTTGGGTGAAGCATTTTCAGATTTGGTAAAATGAGTCGTCGCTTAATCCAAGATGACCGCCATCTAAAAATAGCACAATTCTTTTAAAACACATTCTCCTCTGGTTTTCATGGAGTCAGGAGAGCAAATTAGGGCCATCATGGCCCTCTTGTTTGAGGTACTGTGTATACCGTATAATATTTTACTGTCCCAAACTATATTTTTTTGGCTGTCGCAATTAATATTGCATTTAATTTTGCCTCTTTTAGAATAAGCTCAATTTTCGGACGGTAAACATTTTTCTTTTATGAATTTGAAATAATTAATGTCCTCCATCTGATAATAACACTGTTCGAACTGCGCATGTGGATACCACGACCAGAATTCACTGGCCGCAAATACAGTAGTCAATTTATTAAATGATTAGTTTTTATTTGATTTGAATTCTGTGTGTTTGTTTGTTTATTAGTGTTTAACGGCCTATCAACAGCTAAGGTCATGTAAGGTCAACGGGTTCGATCCCATTTTAACCTGCTGCATTGGGGGAAAAATCCCAAAATCAGAACTGAATATTTACATCGAGAACAAATATATGCAGCCCTGAAATTAGAATAACCTGACCTGGTCCATACCACACCAAGTCACTTGGACCCTTCCCCTAAAATAGGATTACGAATATCGTAATACTCACATAAGGGGTATAACCAGATTCAACTGTCACATACAAAATGCCAGACATATGCGACGAAAAAATTGGTGATTCTCTAAACGAATATCAGCGAAATCCGACGATATATTTTGTAATATTTTCCGTAAATGGTGTTGAAAATTTACACAAAATATATCGCCGGATTTCGCCGATATTGCGATATACTTATGAATAATATACTATAATATTGTTTATACTCCAGCACTATGTTTTTTAAGGCTGTGTGATTTGCCTCAAAATAAGCTGGATCAGTTAATACTTATATTCATGAGCGCTTCATCAGAACATCAACACATTTAAAATATACGAATATTATTTAAAGGAGTACCGATGTGATATATTTTAATTATAAAAATATTGAAAATACATACTACAATTGCTTACAACATAATTCATTGATCATAAATAGTCACTAAATCGTGGCCTATTTGACCGCATTACCTATTGCGCAGGCACCCCACTAGACTCGCTCTTTACGTTGGTCAGTGGCGGTGTTCTGGGGTGCGGTCGCTAATACAATGTTTGCGTAATGCAAGGGGCATAATTGTGTTCCAGACGCTCACATGTATCAAGTAATAAATGATGAACAAACTTTTTGACGTAAAAATGGCTACACGTTTCTGCAACAATGTGAAGATAAAAAAGGTTGAGGTCCTGTTAATAGTCGCACGAGTGTGTTCCGAATGCTCACATGTATCAAGTGTCCAAATATTGAAGTAATCCATCAAGTAATATTAAAGTTTATGATGATGAATGACATAACAAAAATAGCCAAGTGTTTCCACAACTATGTGAAGGTCAAGGTCATGTTGATGGCGGCATGTTTGTTTGTTGGGGTTTAACGGCCTATCAACAGCAAAGGTCATTTAAGGCTGGGTCAATGGGCTTAGTACTAAATCCCATATATTTCCTGTACACAAGTACATGTACAAATTGGGGGGGGGGGGAGGGGGGGGGGGGGGGGGGGGGGGGAAATCCCAAAATCAGAACTGAATATTTACAATAAAACCAGATGGCCACGGCCCGCATGTCGAGCCCGCCGAGGCATTTGATGGTATTTTTAAAAACTTTAACGCACATTTCGGACGGACGGACACACCCGGACGTCATTGTGATCACTATGTCTCGCTTTCCGCAAACGGGCTCAACAAAAACTATATATTCAGCCCTGAAATCAGAATAATCCTGATCTGACGTCAAATCCTCGCCATACCGGAATCACTTGGCCCCCTCCCAGAAGCAGTAGGACCAGTAATAATCTTACTACTTCTATAATGGGCAATAACCTAAATCAACTCCCAGCTAACAAAAGAGCCAAAGATAAAAACGTACCGGAGGGCCAAACCAGGCAAATCGTGATTCCTATAAGGAGGAACCCCTACCGTTAATTTACCCTTCGCATGCTCACGACCAACCACCCACTTAATGGAGGCATGAGTGTGTTCCAAATGTTTGCATGTATCAAGTGTCCAAATATTGAAGCAATCCATCAAGTAATATTAATGTTATACGACGATGAAGAAACTTGTACAAACTATGTGACGCAAAAAAATGGCTAAGAGTTTCCGCAAAAATGTGAACGTGCAAAAGATCATGGTTTGTTGTTGGGGGCACGGTATGTTCCAAATGCTCACATGTATCAAGTGTCCAAATATGGAAGCAATCTGTCAAGTAATATTAATGTTATATCATGATGAAGAAACTTGTACACACTTTTTGACGCAAAAACAGATGGCTAAGTGTTTTCGAAAAAATGTAAAGGTAAACAAGAGTGCCTTAGGTCACAAAATACGCCCGTCGAAGATGCAGAAATGTGAAGCTGTTACCAAGGCACGAAACATTAATGAGAATTTGAAAATCTATAGCATTATTTCTTCCTCTTGTTGTGATAAACAGGTATACTAATTTAGATAGAGATGTGTGTAGTAGAACTTATATAAAATTGGATAGAAAAATTTAAAACAAGAGTGCTGAAGGTCACAATATACGCCCGTCGAGGCAAGGCCAGTCAACAAGGGGAGAGTAGAACTAGACTCATTGCGTGGACAAGGATACGGAGTCCGAAAATTAAAAATGGCCGCCAAGGGGAGATACGTCGTCGGAAATTCAAAATCAATAGGCTTCTTCGTCTTGCCGTGATAAACATGTATATCGAATTTAGTTATGATCGGTCAAGTAGAACTTGAGTTATTGCGTAGACAAGGATACAGTGCGAAAAATAAAAAAATGGCTGCCAAGGGGAGATAAGTATCGGAAATTTTTCAAAATCAATAGGCTTCTTTGTCTTGCCATGATAAACATGTATAGTGAATTTGGTTTCGATCTGTGAAGTAGAACTTGAGTTATTGCGTGGACAAGAATACAGAGTGCGAAAATTAAAAATGGCCGCCAAGGGGAGTTAGTTTGTTTATTAGTGTTTAACGGCCTATCAACAGCTAAGGTCATATAAGGCCGGGCAAACAGGTTCGATCCCATTTTAACCTGCTGCATTGGGGGGAAAATCCCAAAATCAGAACGGAATATTTACATCGAGAACAAATATAATTCAGCCCTGAAATTAGAATAACCTCACCTGGTGCCAGGTCCATACCACACCAAGTCACTTGGCCCCTTCCCCTAGAATAAGATTACGAATAATCGCAATACTCACATAAGGGCTTTTCCATTTATTTTTCCCTGGGGGGGGGGGGGGTGGGGGGGGGGGGGACTGGCTTTTTAAAACAGCATGGTGGTGGTCGTATTAATTTTTCTACTGGGTGGGGTCTACGTCATTTAAAATATCTATAGGTAGGGGTATTTCCTTTTTCTTTTTATCCTTTCTGGTGGTGGGGGGTTAAGTTCCCCTATGATGTTGGTGGGTGGTTATTTTCAATAAGTATTAAAGTGGGTGTTGGTGTATCAATTTAGAAGTCTCCGTAAAAAAACACCGACATTGAATGTTCACTGGTCAACGTTTATTGAAAGTTATTAAGAGTTGTCGTTCTTGCAATCCAGCGCTTCGGCCTAGTTCGATTGGTCCCAGGTCTTTTCGACGAGTTTTCGCCCATAATCCCGTTCGCACCCCGGGTCGTTTCGCCCTTATTCCCGTTCGCCCCGGGTCGTTTCGCCCCTATATATATGATGTTCGGCCGGCCTAGTTCGATTGGCTGTCAGACATCTCGACCCCAAGACATCTCATACACGAGTGTTCATCGGTCTCCGCGTAAACAACAAGTTCGCATAGCGAAACCGACGAACACGAGTGTATTATTTCACGCTATTCAATCCTGAACGATTAATTATCCTATTTATTACATTTCTACTACTTAATTTCCTTATTTTTAATAATATTTGTGTTTTATTGAAAAAACAATGTGCGTATGAATGTTTATGGGCGTGTCTTATTTACTACGTGTTGACGTAACTCATTCATAACATTTTGGATTCATAAAAAAATGGTACCTTTCTGTCTAATGGACTTCAGTGGATTTTAATATTTATGGCATACACGTATAGGGTAAGTACCAAGTCGATGGTATTACATGTATAATGATTAATATTTATAATAATGTGTTTTATTAATATAGAACAAAGAGCAGCTTGATATATTCTTTCACATATATGCTGTTCACAACGTCTGCCAATAACAAACCAGTACTTGTCAGTGCCCTAATGTCGACACACATCAACGTTATTTATGCAATTTTTTTTTTTCTGGAGGTAGGGGTTAAATGGTGGTGGGGGTGTTTTATGCAAAAAATCAATTCCGGTGGTGGGGGGTTATGCAAGAAATAAATTCTTGTGGTGGGGGGTATAATTTTATGTAAATTCCGGTGGTGGTACCCCTAAAAAAAAGGGTCCAGGTCCAGGTCATGTTAATGGCAGCATGAGCGTGTTCCAAATGCTTACATGTATCAATTGTCCAAACATTTAAGCAATCCATCAAGTAATATTAATGTTATACGATGACGAAGCTTGTACAAACTTTTCGACATTTAGGACGACGGAAAAAACGCCGACTTCTGCTGAAGCAGGCGCGACAAAAACAAAGGTGCTACTATATCACACACGCACGTACATGGACCTGTCGGCAAGGGGATAATGAACAGGTTAGCACACATCATCCATAAGCTCTGCCAAATCAACAATATCGTCTGCATCGATCCTCGTTTCTGCAACCTTCTGATCCGGTGACGTCATAGCATAATATTGGGCCATCAGCGATTTATCGGAGACCGCAGATTTTTTAGGTGAAATAGAACCTTTAGTCTTCCTCTCTGCTGGATGAACGATTTTGTTATTTATATTTTCTGCCACGACTTGGTTGTTTTCCGGAGAAGACGGACGGCTGCGAATGTGGATTGCTCCGTTGTCAAGTGTCATCTGGGAAGATTTGGTATTAACCACCAACGATGGCGACGCCTCGGATTTCTGACCTATTCTAGTGTATGATGGACTTAAACTTTTACACGTCTTCCTGGCAGGTGAATGGTGTCGAGGGGACCAGCTTTCCTCATGAGAACCAGTGTTTCGTAACACTCGACTGTTCGGAGACGGGTCGGGGCTGCCGGACACGGACCGAGACAACTGTTCTTCAACAATTAACCGTCCTTTTGATAACGATAATTTGAACTTACTTGACCGACATGGTTCATTATTTGACAATTTTGAGGTGTCCATGCCTGGTTCTTTTGTTCTCGTCTCGACAGCACTATGGGAATTCTCCAATACCGTTGTTGCTGGAATCGAGTATTTGATTTTGTTCATCGTGTATTTAAGAAGTCTCTCTCGCACAGGATTGTTGTTCTTGGGTGCTGTTATACCGATAAGGTTTGTTTGGGTAGGACTTGTACGCCCTGTGTGTAGCTGTTGGGTAAAAATCCCTGTCTCGTGTGAATCAAGATCCTGTGCTGTGTGCTTGGGTCGAGTTTCCTTGATGGCTGTGAATCCATCACTCGGCTTAGTTTGTCTGACCTTCAGAGATTTTGCTGACATTTTCTGTGGGTATTTGCCGATTAACCGTTTCAGAGTTTTCACCTTGGCAGTAGTTGGGGAGTCGGTGTCCAGGTCCAATGCGACCTTCGCGTGTGGAAGCACCGACCTGGCGGCAGTCTCTGTCGCGGGGTAACAAAGAGAAGCTGGTGTATCACTCGTGGGAGATGGCACTGCAGTCGCTTTATTGGCACTCGATCGTAAAACCGTCGAGCATATATTCTCTTGTTTTGTCTGTGACACCGGTGTATTCTTTTCTAAAATGTTCCTATGTTTTCTTCCTGAATGTTTCGGTGTAGTATTTGATTCATATGTGTAGGTTTGCACAGCAGATGTATCTGTTGGTGATTTTGGCTCACTTTTTACAAATTTGTCAAACATATTTGTAGTGTCATTCTTCATGCTATCGGGAATTGACGGCTGTAATTTCTTAGAATTTCGCAAGTTTTTCGCTGGAGAATCGATGTTTCTGTGATCTGTGACCCCCTGGTCTCTAGGCGTTCTAACTGTGTTCTCGGTGTTTGATTCACTGCCACGATCGGCAACTTCTGCAGTTGAATTTTTAAGGTAGTTATCTCGAGACGTTGGAACTTTGACTGGACTGTCCTTCAGAGACGGCCGGCTTGGTTTAACAGTAGCATCAATAGTACTCTGTATTTTCCGCTTAGAATTTCTTAAATTTTTGGAAGGCGAATCGTCGACAGATGTACCATCGGTACCAGAAACATCGCCTAAACTTAATTTGGCATTTTTAATTTTTTCCTGTACATTCAAAACAAGCTTCAGTATATAATTTCTTGAATTCTTAACTGGCGAGTCAGACATTGCATCTGGGACAGCAGACGTGTGGGAGTCTGGTTTAACAACTGTTGCCCCATGTTCCTCACCCGACGCAGGAGAATTCTCATCATCCGAATAAGTATACCTGATCACTTCTGTTGCACTCACCATTTTTCTAGTGACCCTGAAATCGCAGTCAAGACTTGCAAGAAGGGCATTTCCACTCTTAACTGTTGTCAATTCATCACCAGGTTCTCTTAACTTACGTGTAATGGGGCTCTGTACCCGGACTGGCAACTTATTGTCGCTTGTACGATAAGGGATCGTCTCATCAACGTTCAGATCCAACTTTCTAGGTTTAAACACGATCAATTTCTTGCTCTTATGCTTCTGTGAATCACTTACTTTCTCAAGCTGCACTCTTGGAGACCTAATCAGAAGCTGCTTCCCTTTCCATTCGATAATCGAAGGTCGCTTTGCTGGTGCTTGCTTCGAGAAGATATTGGGTATTTTACTTTTGGTAAGCAAATCCTTCGTTGTGCTACTCTTATGACTTGTGCTAGATCCAAGCTTCAACCAGCCAGTAAGTGTTGTTTGAGCTTTGTCATTCGCACTAGCTTTATTAATCTTGGTGCTTCTACCCGTACCATTCTTCGGATCAGCTTGCTTCAAACGATTAGCATCCAAAGATTTTTGTGAACCTGAATTCTCTACACTGTTAGAACTCTTAAGCTGTTGTATCAATTTTGATAATGGAACCGTATCCTGAAAGTAATCATCATTGTTTGTAGGACCAGTTTTCCGACGCCGCTTTGCCGTTTTATCATCCCGCGATCCTCCAGATGATCTTGCTCGTTTCTTTGCGCCCTTGGACTTGGATTCTGGACCGTCATGTTTCTGGGGAGAAGACCAACTGGGTGATAATGGATGAGTTTTCCCATCGGGAGAAGACACAAAAGTTTGCGGAAGGCCAGTTTTACGTAGCTTGCCCGATGGACCTGGGTAATTGTTTTTGCCCTTCTCTGGTGACATTTCCAGGTTCCGTTTCGGAATGGGTTTTCCCTTCGGTGACTTGTGTAACAGTTTGCCTCCTGTACCTGAAAACATCATGAGCATCTGAGCAGGTGCTCAGAGGCTTCATACTCACGAAGTTTGATTGGTCGAGGTTGAGCTTAGCCTTGGTCAATCAAACTGCGCAATTTCGATGTGAACATGAAAACAGAAATAATAAGAAATTTACCTCTAATTTGAATTATGTGAACTACAACATTGACCTTAGCATAGGCAGGGCCGTGGATTGTCAGCATGAATGAAGAACATTTGCACTAATTTAGCAAGTACTTTTCAAATTATGCGGAAATTAATTATTTTATTTAACGTGAGCAGGGGCTCACATATACCCCTGACCGCCGCCTGGACCGACAAATACAAACTTTAATACTTAAAACAATTTAATGCCTTTAAGTAATTTGACCTTCGACATGAAGGCCGAATGGGTATGCAAGTACAAGTAAATCCGACTAATACCGTTGCAGAGATAATGGGTACCCGAAAATATTTAATGCAAATCTTCCGGAAGCAAATTTCTAAGTAATTTGACCTTGGACTTGAAGGCTAGCATGGGTGTGGTATGGAATGAAAATATGGATGATGATAAGGAAGTATGTGAAGTTTGAGGTCAATCCGACTTACTGTTGCAAAGATATTTTGAATAGCGGGAAATAATACAGGAGTGTGACTCGCCTTCCGCGTAAGCAAAGAGTGAGCGTAGCGAACGAGTTGCTTGCATGGAAGCCGACGGACACTCGTGCATTATTATTAGCCGATCTATTTATAGATCGGCTAATATATTGGTTATCCATCGAATTCTGAAAAAGTTTGTAGCAACCCTTTTCTCCGCTATTCGGTAATCTACGAACGCGAATTTTTCTGTATCACTTCCAAATTGCATCAACCGATAAAGTTTGCATTTTTGGCAATTACCTCCGTTTAAAACTTTACTTATAGCCAAATAACACAATTTTGAATACTTAATGAGCTGAACGCCTGAAGAGATTTAACCCGGAAGTTATTGTTGTTGAAGTCCATAGTTGGCTCTAATGGCCATATACGCCAACATACGCCGATTATTGGGCTAATTTAAAGCTTTTATTTATTAAACAGAACAAGTTTCAGCCACGTATAATCGCGTAAAATGTGTTTATTCGGCTAATTTATAATCGACCTCTGCTCAAAATCTCCTTACTAGCAGCCCCAGCATTTTCGGGTTTATCCCAGCATCTCGGGTTTATCCCATTGGATCGCGTATGCGCTAGTTAATATTCACAAAATTTTCCACCAATCAAAACGAAGAATTGCCCTTCATAGCCAACTTTGATTTGTTTACGTATCATGCAGGGATGGCAGGGATGCATCCAGCACGCGCGATTGGGGCAATCCCCCTTAATTATTGTCAATGCCGCAAATTATTGATTGTCTTGCGCCCGACATCGCGCAAAAAATCACGGATGGGGCACATTAGGCCAATCTGGGCATGTGCCTGAATACGCAGGAGCTTGCGTCTATTTTTAGATGACACTGTAACCGCTAGATATATATAGCCCTGGTAGCTCCGGCCACTCGCATGCTGCCACAGAATTCGGACAAACACACACACAGTGACTACAACTTTGTGTATTGCGGAGTGTAATTTGTAGATAAATAGAGCATACAGTACAGGTGTTACGCTGGAATATTTCGCAACATAATGGTGACAACAAAACATTGCTGCTATGGCATTGCTGCTATTGGATGGATTTGGGAACGGGTTTCCAAAACCTGCACAAAATCGAGAAAAATGTCAACGCTGGGTACAGAACTGTGGTCGAAAATAGTTTACCATTGACAATGTTACCAGAGACACCTACATATGTTCGATGCACTTTACCCTGATTTGATCGGCTAATAACATCATGCTCTGCATGACTTTTCATTTCTGCTATTCAAACATGTACGATGGAATATCCCATTTATTACACTTCCACGGCTGATATATATGCATATTTTTTTAGATTGTAAGCAAAAGAATTGTGCTGTGCGTATGAATAGTTACACACTAACATGTTTCCCGAGTTTTCACGTCACGTTGTGAGCGATGTCAACCGTGATGTCATGGAAACTTTTTGAAATCCAAATTACGCAGCTGTTTCTATGAACTAGATATATTTGAGTGCATGTTTGGAATGTGTTAGCATTAACATTGTACACTAGTCGAGACTATCTCCAAATTTTCAAATAACTTTATTTTGACTATAATAAAGGACGGTGCAGTTACGGGTGTTCTTTTCACGGTGTATTATTTGTAAGGCATTGATTATGGGTTTTCTCTCACAGCGAAACCCATGCAAATAACTCGCAAGAGTCTAATAAAAGTCAATAATTACAGCAATTGACGCTGTTTTGGTAATTTCCTTTAAAATTTGAATGTTAAACTGGGTACCAGATTAATGATCGACAGCTGTGCCACGGCATAAACCGATGGGCGATTTTAAAGAAACCAAATTTAGATGTACAGAATTTTACAAACTTTGTCGCAATGCAAGGTCGCATGTAATCAGCTGTGACTCGGTGATATTTGGATAGGAAACCACCTTGCTACATTCGAGTTCTGTGTAAACCCAGATCAGTATGGACATAAATCAGCAGGCATATGGGGCATTCTGATTCATCTACATAGTCAAGGTGTATGATCACGTGGTACTAACAACAACAAAAAGTACTGAAACTTTCAGAATCCATCCGATTGAAAGCACGTATTATTTTATATTGTCCTTATTACGTAACGGATTTTGATGAAATATGGTGCATAATAATCTGCATTTGGTGGTCTCTGTATTTTCACCCAAACTTCTGTCGTTTTTGCGAAGAATCGATTCTTTGCAAAAACGACATAAGTCTGTGCCAAACACCCTGGAACACCAAAGTTTGCTGCGTCATATTTCATTAAAAATCTGTTGCATATTAAGGAAAATATCAAATAATACTTACTTTGGAGTGGGCGACGTTGTTGTTGTTGTAACCACGTGATCATGCACCTTGATAGTTGCTTTATGTTGATAATATAGTGGCGAAAAGATTGATGATACGTTGATTCAGGGAATGCATTATCCCTTACAAAGCTGAATTAAATTTTGTCGTCTGCATTTTATTTTTTTATTTTACATTTTCTCAACTACACATTTGAATGCAACGTTCTGACAATCCATGTGTTTAATGAGAAAGAAGACAACATGTGAAACAACAGTCTGAGAATATGGACTTTAGTATATTTGCAACCACGGAACCTAGCCAATCCGACACATTGGTTAATCCGACACATCTGTCTCGTCCCAAAGCATGTGTGATTAACCAGGTTTCACTGTACTACAAAATATTCAGCCAACGATGAAAAATAGTTCGGCATTGTAAGGTTTAATAGCAATTTTCGTAACATCCGTTATTAAAAGTACAGCGACTGGAGTCTACTCAACCACAAGACACACAATAATTCCGCCACGGAAGCGGTATCGCGCCTGTCGAGTCATTTGACCGTGAACATTACAAGTAAATAAATGACCTTGACCTTGAGAATTTGGATGTGGGGGTGTGCGTAATGAAGCATCATCCGTAGACAAACATTGATGTGAAATATTCTCAAAGTCTGGCAAGGGGTTAAAGAGATATTGTGAAAAAACAATAACTTTTAACGCATTTGCCTTACAAAAAACCGGACGACGCGGACGACGCGGACGACGCGGACGACGCGGACGACGCGGACGACGCGGACGACGCGGACGACGGAAAAAGCGCCGACTATAGTCGCGCCTCTGCTAAAGCAGGTGCGACAAAAAGGTAACATAGTATTTAGGTGTGCAACGATATGCATACTTCACGATACGATGCGTATCACGATACTTAGGTCACAGTACGATTCATCTAGCGATACTAGTACCTCTTCACAAAAGACATTTTCAATGGTCCATATATGCAATATAATGTATAAAACTGAACCGCTGGACTGGTTTGTGTATATTCTTTTTAATTTTAGTATTCGTATTTATAGCGTAATTTGGGATGTCAAAGCATTGAATTGTGAAAATATTATCGAATCAAATATCAGTGTCGTGCATCTTGAATCAAATATCAGTGTCGTGCATCTTGAATCAAATATCAGTGTCGTGCATCTTGAATCAAATATCAGTGTCGTGCATCTTGAATCGCATCGTCTGCAAAATATGGTGGTGCATTGAATGTTTAGTGAATCGTTACAGTCCTACCAACTTACGAGTGTCGATATCCTTGCACTCTGGACAAATGTTGACACGCCCCTCCTTGATCAGGTAACTACATCCGACGTGGCTGCCTCGGGATCCACAGAAATCACACAGGATTATCTCCCATTTGCTGCAAAACAAGATTTATTGATTGAATGGACTTTATCAGTGTATTAAGAAGTGTCGAAGGTACAATATATGTCGGTGTTTTTTTTCAACTAAATATTCAGAGATATAAGGCCCTACTGTCTGTTTCACGAAAGCTGCCCAAATTTTACGGCTATATAAACAATTCAAAAACAAGATTTATTTTGATAATATTAAATTAAAGGAAAAACAAGAAACGAGGCAAAGCCACGAAGGCCAGGTTTTTTCCAAGCATAGACACTTGGATAACATAATTATACCCACTTTTTGTAGACTAGATGGCCGTGGCCTGCATGTCGCACCTTGGGGCGAGGCATGGACACTAAAAAAATAGATATAGTAGATGGAAAAACTTTAACCAAAAAACTTTAACCGGAAACACGGACGAACGGACGGACGTATGCCAAAATGCCGACGATATCGCGCTTCCGCAAGCAGGTGTGACAATGATGATAAACACCCATGTGAAGTATCAAGTATTGGGTGAAGCAGTTGCAGAGATATAGTACACGAAAAAACTTAACAAAAAAATTCAAAGTAATTTGAACTTGACATAGGGCACAGGATCGCGCTTTCCGCAAGCAGGTGCTGACAATGATGATAAACACCCATGTGAAGTATCAAGGTATTTTGGGTGAAGCAGTTGCTAGAGATATAGTACACGAAAAAATAACTTTAACAAAAAAATTCAAAGTAATTTGACCCAATTCACATTGGGCACAGGATCGCGGCTTTCCGCCTCAAGCAGGTGCAACAATGATGATAAAACACCCATGTGATAAGTATCAAAGGTATTGGTGTGAAGCAGTTGCAGAGATATAGTACACGAAAAAAACTTTAACAAAAAAATTCAAAGTAATTTGACCTCGACA
Organism: Conchocele bisecta; assembly: GCA_029237695.1. Classification (NCBI taxonomy): domain Eukaryota; kingdom Metazoa; phylum Mollusca; class Bivalvia; order Lucinida; family Thyasiridae; genus Conchocele; species Conchocele bisecta. Next base: position 100,156,253 of record CM055269.1, on the reverse strand, counting down.
TTGGGCACAGAATCGCGCTTTCCGCAAGCAGGTGCGACAATGATGATAAACACCCATGTGAAGTATCTAGGTATTGGGTGAAGCAGTTGCAGAGATATAGTACACGAAAAAACTTTAACAAAAAAATTCAAAGTAATTTGACCTTGACATTGGGCACAGGATCGCGCTTTCCGCAAGCAGGTGCGACAATGATGATAAGATAAACACCCATGTGAAGTATCAAGGTATTGGGTGAAGCAGTTGCAGAGATATAGTACACGAAAAAACTTTAACAAAAAAATTCAAAGTAATTTGACCTTGACATTGGGCACAGGATCGCGCTTTCCGCAAGCAGGTGCGACAATGATGATAAACACCCATGTGAAGTATCAAGGTATTGGGTGAAGCAGTTGCAGAGATATAGTACACGAAAAAACTTTAACAAAAAAATTCAAAGTAATTTGACCTTGACATTGGGCACAGGATCGCGCTTTCCGCAAGCAGGTGCGACAATGATGATAAACACCCATGTGAAGTATCAAGGTATTGGGTGAAGCAGTTGCAGAGATATAGTACACGAAAAAAACTTTAACAAAAAAATTCAAAGTAATTTGACCTTGACATTGGGCACAGGATCGCGCTTTCCGCTAGCAGGTGCGACAATGATGATAAACACCCATGTGAAGTATCAAGGTATTGGGTGAAGCAGTTGCAGAGATATAGTACACGAAAAAACTTTAACAAAAAAATTCAAAGTAATTTGACCTTGACATTGGGCACAGGGGCCGCACGGTTGGGGGTTAGAATGAAAATATGGATGATGATAAACACCCATGTGAAGTTTCAAGGTAATGGGCGAAGCAGTTGCAGAGATATAGTATAATGACAAGAAACGAGGCAAAGCCACGAAGGCCAGGTTTTTTCCAAGCATAGACACTTGGATAACATAATTATACCCACTTTTTGTAGACTAGATGGCCGTGGCCTGCATGTCGCGCCTTGGGGCGAGGCATGGACACTAAAAAAATAGATATAGTAGATGGAAAAACTTTAACCAAAAAACTTTAACCGGACACACGGACGAACGGACGGACGTATGTCAAAATGCCAACGATATCGCGCTTTCCGCAAGCAGGTGTGACAATGATGATAAACACCCATGTGAAGTATCAAGGTATTGGGTGAAGCAGTTGCAGAGATATAGTACACGAAAAAACTTTAACAAAAAACTTTAAAGTAATTTGAACTTGACATAGGGCACAGGATCGCGCTTTCCGCAAGCAGGTGCGACAATGATGATAAACACCATGTGAAGTATCAAGGTATTGGGTGAAGCAGTTGCAGAGATATATCAAAAACAAAATTTAAAACAAAAAATTCAAAGTAATTTGAACTTGACATTGGACAGGATCGCGCTTCCGCAAGCAGTGCAACAATGATGATAAAACACCCATGTGAATATCAAGGTATTGGGTGAAGCAGTTGCAGAGATATAGTACACAAAAAACTTTAACAAAAAAAATAAAAAATTCAAAGTAATTTGACCTTGACATTGGGCACAGGATCGCGCTTTCCCCGCCAGCAGGTGTGACAATGATGATAAACACCCATGTGAAGTATCAAGGTATTGGGTGAAGCAGTTGCAGAGATATAGTACACGAAAAAACTTTAACAACAACATTCAAAGTAATTTGACCTTGACATTGGGCACAGGGGCCGCACGGTTGGGGGTTAGAATGAAAATATGGATGATGATAAACACCCATGTGAAGTTTCAAGGTAATGGGCGAAGCAGTTGCAGAGATATAGTATAACGAAAAAGTTTTAACCAAAAAACTCCAACCAGACGTACGTTAAAAAGTTAACGTTGAAAATGGCTAAGTCAATTACGTAGAAATAATAGGTGAAGGTAAAAACATGGTCACATGTTGGATAGTTGTATGTGGTAGGACACCTCTTGTTATGAAGCTGTGAAAGTTTTGGTGGTCCTAGGTGGTACAGTACCAAAGAAATGGACTTAAACACGAAAACTTAACATTGTAAACGCGAAAACTTAACATTGAAAATGGCTAAGTCGACTGCGCGGAAAAAATGGGTGAAGTTAAAAAAAAAAGAAACATGTTGGATAGTGATATGTGGTGGGTACCCCTTGATTATGAAGCTGTGAAAGTTTGGTGGTCCTAGGTGGTACAGTACCAAAGAAATGGACTTAAACACGAAAACTTAACATTGTAAACGCGAAAACTTAACATTGAAAATGGCTAAGTCGACTACGCGGAAAAAATGGGTCAAGTTAAAAAAAAAGTAAATGTTGGATAGTGGTATGTGGTGGGCACCCCTTGATTATGAAGCTGTGAAAGTTTGGTGGTCCTAGGTGGTACAGTAACAAAGAAATGGACTCAAACACGAAAACTTAACATTGATTGTGGACGCCGCCCGCCCGCCCGGCTTTCGCCAATTCAATAGCCTGAATTTTTTCCCCAAAAACCTGGCTAATTAAGAATGAGCCTTCTTTTTATTTCGTGAAATTTGGTCAAATATTGATTTTAATGCGAAAAAACAATTTCCCCATGTTAAATCCCCATAGACATCTTCACGGAGGGTGAGGATGTCTATGGGGATTTAACATGGGGATTTTCTTTTGAATTTTAGAAATACTGGACCGATTTTTAAAATTTAACTTTTGTTTTCTTAGTTAGATCATATCCAAGCTATCTAGTCAGGTTTCGGAGTCAATTTCCAATTTTTTTTCGTTTTTTGACTCCTCCCACACTTCCTTACCACTTTTCCCCCCATGTTAAATTCCCATAGACAAATCAATTTTTCGTAATAAAATCAATATTTGACCGAATTTCACGAAATAAAAAGAAGGCTCATTCTTAAATTTTCCTTTAATTTAATATTATCGAAAATATTATTGTTTTTGAATTGTCTATATGACCGTAAAATTTGGGCAGCTTGCGTGAAACAGACAGTATTCCCCCTCCTCCGTTTCCAATTTTACTTGATACGATTTTTCAATTGGATGCGACTAATTATTGTATGATGCATTGACTCAAAACAGTAGATAAAACACTGTATTTGACTGTTTATTTGATATTTAATAAATACCACTATGACTTACTACAATGACTCCTCATTGTCAAACTGCGTCACATTTTCCCCTCCAAAAGGCACTGACCTTCCTCCAGCCATCCTCCAACCATGATAAATGTGTGTACCAAATTTGGTTAAGACATGTTATTGCAAAGACAAAATTATTAATAGGATTTTCCGTCTCCAAATAGCACGTCTACCGAATTTCTGTAGTTTATTTTATTAGTCTTCCATAGTCTTCCATAGTGTTCATGGGGCAACAAGGGTGCACTAACCATAACCCACTCAGCACTGCAGACCTCTAGCCAACTGTTAACAACAGTGTAGTTTCATCCTGTAGCCAACATTGCAAAGTATACTTATCTAGCAAAGTATACTTTGACGGAGAAATTTTCAATTTTTGGATCAATTTATTATACTGAATTTATTACATTATCACAGCCATTTTGGCTGTGATAATGTAATAAATTCAGTATAATAATTCTGCATACTTTTAATCATCAAATATATGCAGTCGTTAGTTCTATATGACATAATGCATTTCAAGAAAAATAAATGATTACTCCCTCAAAGTATACTTTGCTAGAAAAGTATACTTTGCAATGTTGGTGAAATAGGCTACTGATCAGGGGCCCGTTTCACTACACTTTGTACGACTAAAATGTTTGAAAGTGCAAATTTAGGATCGTCTGGCAATTTCAATTGGTGGATGTACATTTATTGAGCATAGGCTGCCTATGCTCAATAAATGTAAATCTAGTAATTGTTTACAAGAACTGTTTTGTAATTTTAACAAAAACAAAACAAACCATCCTTTATATCCACTAGACATCATGGCATACTGGACTCTAATTAGAGATTGTGTATAAAGAAAAGAAAACTTGAAATTTACAGAAAACTTCAGTCATTTGAGAAAGTCTTGCAAACTTTTTGACATAAGAAAATGGCTAAGTGGTTCAGCACCATTTTGAAGGTCACAAATGTCAAGGTCATGTCATTGGTGGTGTGAGTGCGTCGCACATGTTCAGGTGAATGAACTGTCCAAATATTAAAGATTCCTTCAAGTAATATTGAAGATATTACACGATGGAGAAACTTGCAAACTTTGGGACGTAAATGTACACGGACGGACGTACGGAACCTCAAGAGCAATGCAATATAATAAACTGGTCTGAACGCACATACCTGCCATCCTTGTCGTATTTCCGCCCCTCGACACAGCGACACACCTTGGCGTCACACTGTCGGTATCGCTCCAACAGATCCTGGAACGCGTGCGGCTCCGTCTCCCAAGACGCGTCCCTATGACAACAACAGGTCAGTCAGTCAGTCATGGTGGAACCTCACCAAACTGGGCGAGTGGACATGGCATAATAGATAAATTTGAGTTATCGGGGATAAAATTGCAGGACTCTAGTGGGCTCATGCATTTTCTTGTAATTTATGTCTAATAATATTGTTGGTTCATGATTATATATAGTTCACACCTGGGACCAAGCGATCAGGGGCCCGTTTCACTAAACTTCTTACGACTAAAATGTTCGTATTAAAGTGCAAACCTATGATAGTCTGTAAATTTCACATTAACAATGTTTTCTTGTAAACAATTATTGGATTTACATTTATTGAGCATAGGCTGCAGCCTATGCTCAATAAATGTAAATCCATCAATTGAGCTTTTCAGACGATTCCAAATTTGCACTTACGAACATTTTAGTCGTACAAAGTTTCGTGAAACGGGCCCCAGGACTCTAGTGGGCTCTAGGTATAACACTGTATGTGTGATGATTTAATGCAGCAATTATTTGAAGTTCACTGATTTCATAAGCTAATACACTACGGTGTGTATTACAAAAAGCGCATTTAACCCATTTCAGTCTAAGGATACGATAATTTTTGTACAAAAATCTCATTATTTTGTTTATTTCTCCATGAAGGTATATGTTGTTAACCCTTACACCCCAATCTTATTTTTTTTTGTCGTCTGCAGTTTATTTTCTATTTTCCATTTTTATCATCAAAAACATGCTTTAACAGCACTAGAATAATTTACAACATGCTATGACAGCACTTCAGAATCATTTCCATTGGAAATGATTCTGAAGTGCTGTCAAACCATGTTTTTATTGAGAAATAAGGCAAGATATAAAAGCAACAGCAGACGACAATTGTTGTGAGTAGCGGTCTAAGGGTTAAGACAACATATACTTTCGAGATGAAATAATGAAAACATATAGGGATTTTTTTGTCATAAAAGTTTCATATTAGTACATGTATAATTGTATAAGTCTGTCTTTAATGGGTTAATAAAAGGCATTTACCGGTAACCCACTTCATGCGGGATACTAGTTCACAGGTATCAAAATTACCTATATTTTGTTTCCATTTTCTTTATCAACTAGAGAAAGTTAGCAGGACTCACGTATACCCCCGGCCGCCGCCTGGACAGACAAAGAAGAATGCCACCACGGAAGCGGTGTCGCACCTGCAAATGCCTTGTCGGTACAAAACAATGTTGTAGCAGGATTTTTGTTAATGTTTCTGCGTTACTTTGACATGAACATGCATATCATGGGGTCACACATTGATTAACCCATTTCATGCTGTTTGTGGAAAATCCTAAATATTTTTCTCGCGACAAAAATGGCTATGTGTTTCCGCAACAATGTGAAGGTAAAAAAGGTGAAGGTCATGTTAATGGCGGCAGGAGTGTGTTCCTAATGGTTACATGTATCAAGTGTCCAAATATTGAAGCAATCCGTAAAGTAATATTAAAGTTATAGCATGATGACGAAGATTGTACAAAGTTTATAACGCATGTGAATTGCCGATATGAGTGTGTTCCTAATGCTTACATGTATCAAGTGTAAATATTGAAGCAATCCGTAAAGTAATATTAAAGTTATAGCATGATGACGAAGCTTGTACAAAGTTTTTGACATTTCGGACGACGATGGAAAAAGCGGCAACTATAGTCGCGCCTTCTGACAAAAATGCTCCTATATTTCTGTGAGAAAAATTGTCTTCAGAATTGTGTTAATACAAGACTTACTGATCGGGGATGTATATCCCGTAGGTGAGCATCTCCTGCTGAAACTGGTCCTTGTTGTTGCACAGGGGACACTTGAAGTAGTGGAGGCCTGCCGACGTCGCATGGTGCTGTGAATAGAGAGAATCGCATATCTTAGATCAGTAGTCTATTTCATCAACATTGCAAAGAATACTTTAGTAGCAAAGTATACTTTGAGGGAGAAATTTTCAATTTTATGATAAATTTATTAATTTTTATTATACTGAATTTATTACATTATCACAGCCATTTAATGGCTGTGATAATGTAATAAATTCAGTATAATAATTCTGCATACTTTTAATCATGAAATATATGCATTTGTTAGTTCTATATGAAATAATGCATTTCAGGAAAACTAAATGATTACTCCCTCAAAGTATACTTTGCTAGTAAAGTATACTTTGCAATGTTGATGAAATAGGCTACAGAGCTCCAGATAAGGTGCGTATTGCCGTATTTTATGCACTTATTTTACCATTTTAGAGTAGCATTGATTTTCTAATGTGGGAGTATAAATACTCACAGCAATGGGAAAATATGCATAGATTTTCAAATCGAGTAGTAAAAAATAATGTAATAAAGTTGAAAATTTAATCTATAGTTGAGCTGCAAAAAGCACGGTTTTATTTTTGTATTATTTGTTCCCTATTTTATAAGGAAGAAAATCAATAACACATTTGTAAAAGTAAAATCGGCATTGAATTTGAAATATGGGTGTATAATACTCTTTAGATACAAAACTTATCTGGAGCTGTTATATTTCATAGGATATACTTTATATTAAACAGCTTACCAATTTCACAATTAATATAAGGTTTATTTGCCATCTCCCTACTCTGTATTTGCAAGTTGGGTAGACAGATAGGAATTATTTTTCGCGCTAGTCATAGGCTAAAACGCTGACTGTGGGTAGACACTGGGATGAAGTTATTTGACATTGGGCAATGGGGTATGAATGATGAGAAACATGCAAGTTTCAAGCTAATCGCTCGTACACTGTAGACATCATAGGAGAATGGAGAAACATGCACACATATACTGAATGTGAAATTTCAAAGTTAATTGATCTTGACCTTGGGCACGAGGGGAGCTGGGTGTGGCGGGGAATGAATATATGAATGATGGAAAACATGCACATGATGTTTCAAGCCAATCACTCGTACAGTAAAGAAGTTATAGGAGACTGGAGAAACGCGCACACATCTACTGTGCCTACTACGATGGCCTATCAACAGCTAAGGTTATTTATTTAAAGGTACTTGCCCACTCAGTAGGCACAAACTGTTCTTTATATCAGAGACATCATCTGAGACTGTTTCTGGCAAAATAAATGTTCATTATAATCTGTTGAAAACATAATTTTTTTCAGGCGACACATTTAATTAGTATAAATAATTAAACAAGAGGGCCATGATGGCTCTAATTCGCTCACCTGACTCCATGAACACCAGAGGAGAATGTGACATTGAGTTCATGTGTTTTAAAAAAATTGTGCTATTTTTAGATGGCGGTCATCTTGGATTAAGCGATGACTCATTTTACCAAATTTGAAAATGCTTCACCCAAGGATCTTAACTTCCTATGAAGTTTGTCCAGCATCGGCCATGTGGTTCCTGAGAAAAAGACGTTCAAAATCTTGAATAAATGGACCTTTTGGTGGCCATCATGGATGACGTAATCATCAGATTCCGACAAATATTGCACCAGAGCAATCGCCTCATCGATACCTTCAATTTGATATATGACATGAGCATATTCGGTCAAAAATAAAATTTGACACCACGGGCCACGCTCATTTTTGACCCCGGGGTGACCATTTTCACAAATCAGAACTGAATAGTTCCATCGACAAAACAATATTTCCACACCAGTCACTTGCTCACACCGTTGACGATGAAACGTACCTGCACACACTCCCTGTGGTACCAATCCTTCTTACAACAGGGGGCGCGGATTGTGTCGGCCGTCGGTGCCGCTATACACGGACACATACAGATGGAGCAGACCGCGCTTCCGTCCTTACTCGCCGCCACGTCCTGCTGGGGCCGGTGGCTCAAACAGTACGAGCTGGAAAACAGGTATACAGTGGAACTCTCTAAACCGGATATCAATAAAACACCTGTGATCTTATTTTTGATGGGTTTCTTGGTAATTTATCTCAGTTGATAATATCTGTTCGTGATCGCATAGCACACAACTATGGCTCAGAATGATCAAATACCTGATTTACAGTGAAACCTCTCTAAGCTGGACACACTGGGGACCTCCCAGGGTTTCCGGTTTAGTGAGTTCACTGTTTCTGGTCGTTTTCTGTGTTTCTTCTGGTCATTTTCCTCATTTCTTCTCAAAACTATATATGTCACCACTTAGTCGAACCGTCTTGATGAGATGGTTAAAATGAGTGATAACAATATATACTGGTATAGACAAATAAACAAACAGGGAGCGCGAATCGTGTTGGTGCCGCCATACACGGCAACATACAGATGGAGCAAACCCGACCCGACCTGCTGGGACCGGTGGCTCAATCAGTACGAGCTAAACTTTGTACAAAAACAACAAAGAAGTCTATAATAAATTAATGTAGTCCACTAAGGCTGCCATTTTCCACCTTCATGTAAGAGTCATTCAATCTGAAAGAATCCATCAAAGATTTCACAACAGCAGCTGCTAATGCCAACTTTGTTGCAAAATTTAGCTTAGCACTTACAAACTTCTTAGTCGTACGATGTTTAGTGAAACGGTGTATAATATTGGTTGTTCTCCGGGTTTCTTCTCGAAAGTATATGTCATTACCACTCATTTGAGCAGCTGCGACAATGAGAAGATAGTTAAAACAGGTAAAATATATACTTTGATAAAAAATAATTTTCCAATAACACCCCCACCCCCAAACACTTTCGGAAATATCTCACCTGAATGTGTTGAAGAACTGGAAGAGGACGCCATTAGTTCGGCCACAAGCGAAGTGGTACATGGTCTTACAATTGCGCTTCACACAACCCACCGTGGCACCGGTCATCTTACAGTAGCTGCAGCGCTGAAAGTAATTCCTAACCCTTTCACCGCTATATAACTGGAATGGATTTTGATATGTTGATTTTCCGACCTATTCAATTGTCACAAAGTCATTTTCAGACTAGTCAATTTATGAAAACAATTTTCTTTTTTGATCTAAACAATGAAAATTACTTGTAAAAAGTGCAGATCCTGAAGAGATGGCTCGCTCATCTGGATCTATAGTCACTGTTTGCAAACATCCGTGAACAGGAAAGGTTATTTTAGGCTGGGTTAACACGGTACAATTCCATATTTCTCCTGTATGGATGTGAGGAAAATCAGACCCTGAATATTTACAGACAAAATATATATTCAGCCCTGAAATTAGAGATAACCTGATCTGGTGCCAGATCGTCATCAAACCAAATTCACCTAGTCTGACATCCTAAAAGTAATATTATTAGTACTAATGTTGATATTTTAATAGGGATTCAAGTAAGGACGAGTCCCATCATTACACTTATTATTGCACTTAGCATGCTGTAAAACTGTTTTAATACTCAATCACAGCTTGGACTCACAAGTATTGACTGTGAAAACATGCTCTGAAAATGTTTTATGAACTAGTAGTTTCAGTTTCCTCATGTACATAAATGCAGAACATATAATTTGCAACAAAAATATTAATATCATGAAAGAAACGAATGGGGTTAACGTCACCGCAACAGCTAAGGTCACATAGGGACAGGACCACAGTGTAAAAGTCTAATTCGACAGACCAGTGGGAAGGAAATACTATGAAAGTATTTGTTCATGCCCTAGGGAAGGTTTTGAACTTACAACCTTCGGTATTGCAGAGCTCCAGATAAGCTTTGTGTCTAAAGCGTACTTCACCCCCTGAATTCAAAACCATTGCGTATTTTACTTTTACAAATGGATTATTGATTTTTTTCATTACTAATTAGGGAACGAATGATAAAAAATATAACAAATTTAAACATTCACTTATTTGCAGCTCAACTAAGTGAATGTTCAACTTTATGACAGTATTTTCACTGCTCAATTTGAAAATCAATGCGTATTTTCACATTGCTGTGTGTATTTTGTACTCCCACGTTTGATAATCAATGCGTATTCAGCTAAAAGAATTGCGTAAAATATGCCAATATGCACCTTACCTGGAGCTCTGGTATTGGAAGTCCTGTATTCTAACCCTGAGCACAGGCCACCCAATAGCATGAAAGATAATATGTGGCTGTGACGGGAGAAATGTGGCCTGTGCATCTGCGAATGAAATGCCAGTCATGCTCCCAACAAGCAACATAGCTCCTTTGACCTATCAGGCTACAGGAGCATTTAATCAGGAACTTCACTGGTCACAAATCCCATAAGCTCCATTTCTTCAGTCACAGCCACAAATAAGTTACCACACACAGCGCCATTTTTCCAGAAATTGTTATGGGGCAGGGACATTCTGATTTTGTGAAAAATCGGGTGTGATTTTCGCCCAAATTGTGAAAATCAAATAATTAGCATGGTAATACATGTACTAACAAGAAACGAGGCAAAGCCACGAAGGCCAGGTTTTTTCCAAGCATGGACACTTGGATAACATAATTATACCCACTTTTTGTAGACTAGATGGCCGTGGCCTGCATGTCGCGCCTTGGGGCGAAGCATGGACACTAAAAAAATAGATATAGTAGATGGAAAAAGATTAACGAAAAAAAATTAACCGGACACACGCACGTACGGACGGACGGACAGACGGACGTATGCCAAAATGCCGACGATATCGCACTTTCCGCAAGCGGGTGCGACAATGATGATAAACACCCATGTGAAGTATCAAGGTAATGGGTGAAGCAGTTGCAGAGATATAGTACACGAAAAAACTTTAACAAATAAATTCAAAGTAATTTGACCTTGACATTGCGCACGGGCCGCACGGTTGGGGGTTAGAATGAAAATATGGACGATGATAAACACCCATGTGAAGTTTCAAGGTAATGGGCGAAGCAGTTGCAGAGATATAGTATAACGAAAAAGTTTTAACTTAAACACGAAAACTTAACATTGTAAACGCGAAAACTGCGCGGAAAAAATGGGTCAAGTTAAAAAAAAAGTAACATGTTAGATAGTGATATGTGGTGGGCACCCCTTGATTATGAAGCTGTGAAAGTTTGGTGGTCCTAGGTGGTACAGTATCTAAGAAATGGACTTAAACACGAAAACTTAACATTGAAAATGCGAAAACTTAACATTGAAAATGGCTAAGTCGATTGCGCGGAAAAAATGGGTCAAGTTAAAAAACGAGGCAAAGCCACAAAGGCCAGGTTTTTTCCAAGCATAGACACTTGGATAACATAATTATACCCACTTTTAGTAGACTAGATGGCCGTGGCCTGCATGTCGCGCCTTGGGGCGAGGCATGGACACTAAAAGAATAGATATAGTAGATGGAAAAACTTTAACCAAAAAACTTTAACCGGACACACGGACGAACGGACGGACGTATGCCAAAATGCCGACGATATCGCGCTTTCCGCAAGCAGGTGTGACAATGATGATAAACACCCATGTGAAGTATCAAGGTATTGGGTGAAGCAGTTGCAGAGATATAGTACACACAAAAAAACTTTAACAAAAAAATTCAAAGTAATTTGACCTTGACATTGGGCACAGGATCGCGCTTTCCGCAAGCAGGTGCAACAATGATGATAAACACCCATGTGAAGTATCAAGGTATTGGGTGAAGCAGTTGCAGAGATATAGTACACGAAAAAATTTACTTTACAAAAAAATTCAAAGTAATTTGACCTTGACATTGGGCACAGGATCGCGCTTTCCGCAAGCAGGTGCAACAATGATGATAAACACCCATGTGAAGTATCAAGGTATTGGGTGAAGCAGTTGCAGAGATATAGTACACGAAAAAACTTTAACAAAAAAATTCAAAGTAATTTGACCTTGACATTGGGCACAGGATCGCGCTTTCCGCAAGCAGGTGCGACAATGATGATAAGCACCCATGTGAAGTATCAAGGTATTGGGTGAAGCAGTTGCAGAGATATAGTACACGAAAAAACTTTAACAAAAAAATTCAAAGTAATTTGACCTTGACATTGGGCACAGGATCGCGCTCTTTCCGCAAGCAGGTGCGACAATGTGATAAACACCCATGTGAAGTATCAAGGTATTGGGTGAAGCAGTTGCAGAGATATAGTACACGAAAAAACTTTAACAAAAAAATTCAAAGTAATTTGACCTTGACATTGGGCACAGGATCGCGCTTTCCACAAGCAGGTGCGACAATGATGATAAACCCATGTGAAGTATCAAGGTATTGGGTGAAGCAGTTGCAGAGATATAGTACACGAAAAAACTTTAAAAAAAAATTCAAAGTAATTTGACCTTGACATTGGGCACAGGATCGCGCTTTCCGCAAGCAGGTGAAACAATGATGAATTAAACATCCGATAAACATTCCAATGTGATTGTATCTAATAAGGTATTGGGTGAAGCAGTTACATAGATATAGTACACGAAAAAACTTTAACAAAAAAATTCAAAGTTAATAATTTGACCTTGACATTGGGCACAGGATCGCGATTTCCGCAAGCAGGTGCGACAATGTGAAAATATTTAACAAAACCCATGTGAAGTCAGCTTTGGTGCGACAATGAAGATAAACCACCCCATGTGAAGTATCAAGTATTGGGTGAAGCAGTTGCAGAGATATAGTACACGAAAAATACTTTAACAATAAAATTCAAAGTAATTTGACCTTGACATTGGGCACAGGATCGCGCTTTCCGCAAGCAGGTGCGACAATGATGATAAACACCCATGTGAAGTATCAAGGTATTGGGTGAAGCAGTTGCAGAGATATAGTACACGAAAAATGTTTAAAAAAAAAATTCAAAGTAATTTGACCTTGACATTGCACAGGATCGCGCTTTCCGCAAGCAGGTGCGACAATGATATAAAACACCCATGTGAAGTATCAAGGTATTGGGTGAAGCAGTTGCAGAGATATAGTACGACGAAAAAAACTTTAACAAAAAAAATCAAAGTAATTTGACCTTGACATTGGGCACAGGATCGCGCTTTCCGCAAGCAGGTGCGACAATGATGATAAACACCCATGTGAAGTATCAAGGTATGGGTGAAGCAGTTGCAGAGATATAGTACACGAAAAAAACTTTAACAAAAAAATTCAAAGTAATTTGACCTTGACATTGGGCACAGGGGCCGCACGGTTGGGGGTTAGAATGAAAATATGGATGCTGATAAACACCCATGTGAAGTTTCAAGGTAATGGGCGAAGCAGTTGCAGAGATATAGTATTACGAAAACAAAAGTTTTACCAAAAACTTTAACCAGACGTACGTTAAAAAGTTAACGTTGAAAATGGCTAAGTCAATTACGTAGAAATAATAGGTGAAGGTAAAAAAATTGTCACATGTTGGATAGTTGTATGTGGTAGGCACCCCTTGGTTATGAAGCTGTGAAAGTTTGGTGGTCCTAGGTGGTACAGTACCAAAGAAATGGACTTAAACACGAAAACTTAACATTGTAAACGCGAAAAGTTAACATTGAAAATGGCTAAGTCGACTGCGCGGAAAAAATGGGTGAATTAAAAATAAAAGTAACATGTGGATAGTGATATGTGGTGGGCACCCCTTGATTATGAAGCTGTGAAAGTTTGGTGGTCCTAGGTGGTACAGTACCAAAGAAATGGACTTAAACACGAAAACTTAACATTGAAAACGCGAAAACTTAACATTGAAAATGGCTAAGTCGATTGCGCGGAAAAAATGGGTCAAGTTAAAAAAAAAAGTAACATGTTGGATAGTGATATGTGGTGGGCACCCCTTGATTATGAAGCTGTGAAAGTTTGGTGGTCCTAGGTGGTACAGTAACAAAGAAATGGACTCAAACACGAAAACTTAACATTGATTGTGGACGCCGCCCGCCCGGCTTTCGCCAATCCAATAGCCTGGATTTTTTTTCAAAAAACCTGGCTAAAAAAAGTAGCATGTTGGATAGTGATATGTGGTGGGCACCCCTTGATTATGAAGCTGTGAAAGTTTTGTGGTCCTAGGTGGTACAGTAACAAAGAAATGGACTCAAACACGAAAACTTAACATTGATTGTGGACGCCGCCGCCCGCCCGCCCGCCCGGCTTTCGCCAATCCAATAGCCTGGATTTTTTTTAAAAAAACCTGGCTAAAAAGTAACATGTTGGATAGTGATATGTAATGGGTACCCCTTGATTATGAAGCTGTGAAAGTTTGTTGATCCTAGGTGGTACAGTAACAAAGAAATGGACTCAAACACGAAAACTTAACATTGATTGTGGACGCCGCCCGCCCGCGCCGCCGCCCGCGCCGCCGCCGCCGCCGCCCGCCTGCCCGGCTTTCGCCAATCCAATAGCCTGGATTTTTTTTCCAAAAACCTTGCTAAAAAGGTAACATGTTGGATAGTGATATGTGGTGGGCACCCCTTGGTTATGAAGCTGTGAAAGTTTGTTGGTCCTATGTGTTACAGTAACAAAGAAATGGACTCAAACACCGAAAACTTAACATTGATTGTGGACGCCGCCCGCCCGCCTGGCTTTCGCCAATCCAATAGCCTGGATTTTCCCCCAAAAAAAACCTGGCTAAAAATGGAAAAAAAGTTTAAAAAAAAAAGAAGTTTAAAAGGATTTTTTTTTAAAAAAAACCTGGCTAAAAATGGACAAGAAATGCGTCTGTCGAACGCGGATGCCACCTGCAGCATATTTGAGAAACTGTGACAAAGTGGTTAACCGAAAAGTGTGACGGACGGACGGACGGACGGACAGACAGACAGACGGACGGACGGACGGACAGACGGACGGACGGACGGACGGTCCAAAAACAATATGCCACCTGGGTCTTTTCGAGACCGGTGGCATAACAAAACAAGAAATGCGTCTGTCAAACGCGGATGCCATCTGCAGCATATTTGAGAAACTGTGACAAAGTGGTTAACCGAAAAGTGTGACGGACGGACAGACAGACAAACAGACAGACAGACAGACAGACGACATACAGACGGACGGACGGACGGGACGGACGGACGGACGGACGTTCTTACGGTACTATACTTATGTGGCTTATCACATGTTAAATATTAGCCACATAAAAGGATTTTTAGCCACATAAAAGGATTTTTAGGTGGCTAATTGTAACCAACCCTATCCTTTACTAAGTCCATAACCCTGTGGGGCTAGCCACATAAGTATAGTACCGTCAGGGCGGACGGACGGACAGACGGACTGTCCAAAAACAATGTGCCACCCGGCTCTTCGAGACCGGTGGCATAAAAATAATGCTCGCTACTGGAGCCCAGAATTTTTATAATAGTCCTATATTTATCTACATACATATTTGCACAGGTCCACATATTGCCACAATATTAGAGGTGCAACGATACGGTCAAACCCGTATTGCGATATATTGCGATACAACAACCCATATTGCAATATGTATTGCGATATTATACCATGTATGAACAAATAATAATAAAAACAAACAGGAGATAAAGAACAGTCTTTATTGTTTATTATTGTCATTAGAACACATCAAAACACTGTGTGGGTCAGGACTTTGCCCAGAAACGGTTGACATTAATGATTATTTCTGGACGAGAGGAAATTAGGGAGAAGTGATCAAAATCATATTTTCCCTGATTTTTTCTCTTACTTATAGTTATCATGAACTGTATACCGTATATACATGCAGCTAGCCATCATAAGTCTACCCGCCCCATAAGTCGAGGCACGAACATGAACCCAAAAAATCAGTCTTGAGCCAAGTCGCGGCCCATAAGTCGACTACTGAAAATTCGTCGGCTACTGGGTGAAGGCGAAATTAGGTCATGAATTGCCTGTATTGCATGGCTAAGTTTTGTGCTTTCTGTAGTTTGTTTGAAGCAAATATGCTTCACATAAACGTAGAAAAGATATCATTTATGCTTACTGTACTATATTTATCGACTGTCACCCCCAGTGAAATGTAAAGGTCGTGTTTGAAACATTTTAATACACACATGTTCAATCGATGTGGTGTAAAAATGGGCTGTTACGTGAATTGGACAAACTTTATAATAAACTAGTTAATCAGTTGCAATACTGTTTTTTTTTTATTGCAATAATACTTGTGTACAAGCATAAACATCATGAACTGCTACAGAGATAAACTAATTGTATTTCTATCAAGTAAATAATGATAATAGCAACTGGTCACAAATATTAGGAGGTAAATGGAACAGCCGTTACCTGGCAATTTCACAGCTGATCGGGTTAATGACCGGATACAGTGGCTTGTTTGATTTCAAGTCTGAATTGACTGGTGATGTGTGCAGTGCTTTTCTCTCATTTTTTGGCTGTGACGGGAGAAATGGGGCTTATGGTATTTGCGACCAGTGTAGCTGCTTATCAAATTGCACATCAAATTAGCATGAGAACATTCTATTTTGCTTGTTATTATCATGCTGGGTGCTTCATTGATGGAATGGTGAGCTGTAAATATCCGAATTGTCGTGATCGATATGCCATATACTGGTCGAAAATGTACTACACATGGTAACATACATTTTGCCAGCCGACAGTCCATACCAGTCGGTATTAGCCTCTCCTGTAGGATATTGTCCACGGGGCACACACATCAGTGAATGCCTTTACATAACACTGTATCTGTTTCCAGTCTCACGCAACGGGAGACAACATTATGCAGGCACAATTAGTAACAGGTTTTTAGTCATTTATGCTTCTCGCAAATTTATTGTGTTAATCGAGCAGACCTTCATTTCGCGGATGTCGCGAAACCACTTGCAAAATATCTGTGAAGGAAGTAATGATTGTTCATTCTGCCTGCAACTCATGGTATGATTTAACATAATTTATTTTAGAAACATAAAAGAAAAATACCGCCACTGCAGTACTCGCCAGTAGAACGTACCTATCTGGCAATAGAAATGGCACCAAGTCGTGATTTTCCCTGACCATTTTGTATCAGACTTTCGGTATATTATTTTTATACCCTAGCCATAAAAGTACTCACTACATGTATTACTCATCTAATTGTGGCGTGTTTATTAAAAAATATTGACTTCTGTCATATTAAAAATTAAGTTTTGAATGATTTTGAATAATTTTGCACCATTATTTTAACACAAGATGGCGACCGAGAATATGGTGTAAATATGGCAATACGCGAAAACCGTACCGCGATACGTATCGTCAGGATGACATATCGCAATATACCGGTATACCGGTATATCGTTGCACCACTACACAATATTGTCAACACAGTTTACGGAAATGTAATACCCAGGTATAATAATTTACCTGTATAAATTACCTGTAATAATTTAGCTGGACATTTAGTGGTCATGGAAATTTGCACATGCTTGCACATGCACAAGTGTTCAACTGGAGAAGGCTATTGTTCTCTCTACAGGTAAGGTGTACAGAGCGCACGAGAAAACGGGTCTTCATGCATTAATGTTCAGTTTGTAGCATATAAAGAAATAGAGTTTGACCTTGACCCTGGAGCCCGGAATTTTTTTTAATAGCCGGAAAAGCAAAACCTATGTCTCGCTTTCCGCTTCGCGGGCGAGACAAAAACTAGATGGCTGCGGCCCACAAGTCGCGCCTGCCGAGGCTTCGATAGTATACCGAAAAAACATTAACTGGACGCACGTACGTACGTACGTACGCCAATGTGCTGACTATATAGCGCTGTCCGCAAGCGGGCGGGACAAAAAATAATTTCAGATTGTGAAGCCATCGTAGATCAACCCCTATTATACAAGGGAAAAATGTGCTGACACAATAGCTTACCAGGCGCACCCCTCTGCGAACCTCGCGACCGATGTCCTCAGGGAGAAATCCCAGCAGGCCCTGCTTCTCGGACTTGCCGTTCTGGCACAGACCACTGGAGAACAGCTGAAATGGAACACACACTAGCTACCTTTAAATGCACTGGATATGTCTATAAAGTGAGGAAATAGAATCGGAAAAAAATAGTTTAATTGTATATTTGTAACATATTTCTGCACCCAATAATAGTTATTTTTTAGTATTATAATTTTTTTTTTACCAATCCCCAGATTTTTTCAGGTACAATTATACAATGGTTTTCAATTAATGGTTACTAAATTATTTTATTTAAATTAATTACTCTAGCGTCTAATGGAATATAGACAATACCAAGCTAGAGTCATTTCATATCAAGGTTATCAGACATGGCTGGGAAACTTGTACACATTCCGAGACTTGGCGAGGAATTGCTACCGCTTGAGCCGAGCGCAGGCTGATCAGGATGCAAGCACAATGATCGTCAATTAACACAGTGGCTCACACATGTCGAGATAGTTATCACAGGGGACCGAACAGGGCTCCAGATAACAAATTAGTAATCGAGTATTGTCACTCGCATCATTTCTGAAGCAATTGGGTATTTCAAAATTGTAATTGGGTAAAATACAAGAGCTGTAGGAGAACAGCATAGCTCGACTACGAGGGTTGTCGATGTACACATAGCTTGACAAAGAAGGTGGCCGTAGCCCGCATAAAAACCTTAACCAAGGTTGACTAAAAACCTTAACCAAGGGAAATTAAGTAATTCAAGGTTAAATGTAGGTCAATGTCAGATATAGGTCAGGGGTTATTGATGTACATAACTAGGAGATGAAGTTTTCCAAGTATTGTTGCTGTAGGCCCAGGAGTATTCCATATACAAGCTTGACTAAAAACCTTAACCAAGGGGAAATAACTAAGAAATCCAAGGGTAAAAGTAGGTCAAGGATTATTGATGTACATCACTAGGAGATGAAGTTGTCCATATATGGTTGCTGTAGGCCCAGGAGTATTGCATATACAAGCTTGACTATAAACCTTAACCAAGTTTGAGTACAAACCTTAACCAAGGGGAAATAACTAAGTAATTCAAGGTTAAATGTAGGTCAAGGTAAAATATAGGTCAGGGGTTATTGATGTACATCCCTATGAGAAAAAGTTATCCAAGTATGGTGTCTGTATGCACAAAGTATTCCATGTACAAGCTTGACTAAAAACCTTAACCAAGGTTGACTAAAAACGTTAATCAAGGGGAGTTAACTAAGTAATTGAAGGTTAAATGTAGGTCAAGGTGAAATATAGGTCAGGGGTTGTTGATGTACATCATTAGGAGATGAAGTTGTCCAAGTACGGTTAGTGTAGGGCCAGGAGTATTCCATCTACAAGCTCGACTAAAAACCTTAACCAAGGGGAATTAACTAAGTAATTCAAGGTTAAATGTAGGTCAAGGTCAAATATAGGTCAGGGGTTATTGATGTACATCACTAGGAGATGAAGTTGTCCAAGTATGGTTGGTGTAGGGCCAGGAGTATTCCATCTACAAGCTTGACTAAAAACCTTAACTAAGTAATTCAAGAGGAAATGTAGGTCAAGGTAAAATATAGATCAGGGGTTATTGATGTACATCCCTATGAGAAAAGGTTGTCCAAGTATGGTGTCTGTATGCACAATAGTATTCCATGTACAAGCTTAACTAAAAACCTTAACCAAGGTTGACTAAAAACCTTAACCAAGGGGAATTAACTGAGTAATTCAAGGTTAAATGTAGGTCAAGGTGAAATATAGGTCAGGGGTTGTTGATGTACATCACTAGGAGATGAAGTTGTCCAAGTATGGTGGGTGTAGGGCCAGGAGTATTCCATATACAAGCTTGACTAAAAACCTTAACCAAGGCGTGACGGTGACGCCGACGCCGGGGCGACTACATAAGCTCCAACTATTCTTCGAATAGTCTAGCTAAAAATCACACTACTGTTTACACATCAACAGACAGCAATTGTTGAATAGTTTGCTTCGAAATGAAAACATGTCTTGGCATTTGATTAGAATTTCCTTGGAGACAATTCTAATGAAATACCAAGATGTGTTTTCATGGAAACGAAGAAAAATATGCTATATTTTGGTCTGTTTATTGTTCTCTGCAGCATGATAAAGGTACCACAAATTTTTTATTGCTTTTTGATACTCACTACTTATGATTTCAATTGGGTTTTTGGCAATTTTAATAGGGTATTTAAGCAAATACACAGCTTATCAGGAGCTCTATCCGAAGTTGTGCTAGGAAAAGTTTAGTGAATGTCCAATTAGGTACAGAGGCGCCCCTTGAAAAGTATGCTATTTTTCAAGGGACGCCTCTGCACCGAATCAGACTTTCAGTAAACTTTCCCGGCACAGCTTCAGACCGCTGCGATACTTACCAGGCAAAAGTAATGAGCAGATATGCCCGACTTGCTGCTCAGCAGTTTCCCGTGAAGGTCCGCTTTTGTCGTAGGGTCTTCGCAGAACACACATATTTTCTTTCCACCTTTATCTGAGAATGGTAGAGATGAAGAAGACTGACTGACAATCATAGCTATCGACGATACAATAGTTTTGCAGAGTTACTGGCCGGACAATAAGTGTTTTACACTTACTGCCCGGACAGTACGAGTTACGTAGAGTTACTGCCCGGATGGTACGAGTTTTACAGAGTTACTGCCCAGACAGTACGAGTGTTGCAGAGTGACTGCCCGGACAGTACGAGTGTTGCAGAGTGACTGCCCGGACAGTACGAGTGTTGTAAGAGTTACTGCCCGGACAGTACGAGTGTTGTAGAGTTACTGCCCGGACAGTACAAGTTTTGCAGAGTTACTGCCCGGACATTACGAGTGTTGCAGAGTTACTGCCCGGACATTACGAGTGTTGCAGTTACTTCCCGGACAGTACGAGTGTTGTAAAGTTACTGCCCGGACAGTACAAGTTTTACAGAGTTACTGCCCGGACAGTACGAGTGTTGTAAGAGTTACTGCCCGGACGGTACACGTTTTGTAGAATTACTGCCCGGAGATTACGAGTGTTGCAGTCACTGCCCGGACAGTACGAGTGTTGCAGAGCTACTGCCCAGACAGTACGAGTGTTGCAGAGTTAATGCCCGGACAGAACGAGATTTGCAGAGTTACTGCCCGAACGGTACCAGTTTTGCAGAGTTACTGCCCGGACAGTACAAGTTTTGCAGAGTTACTGCCCGGACGGTACAAGTTTTGCAGAGTTACTGCCTGGACAGTACAAGTTTTGCAGAGTTACTGCCCGGACGGTACAAGTTTTGCAGAGTTACTGCCCGGATGGTACAAGTTTTGCAGAGTTACTGCCCGGATGGTACAAGTTTTGCAGTTACTTCCCGGACGGGTACAATAATTCTGCAGTTACTGCCCGGACGACAGAATTACTGCCAGGATAGTACGAGTGTAGCAGAGTTACTGGCCGGACAGTATGAGTTTTACAGTGTTACAGCCCAGACAGTACAAGTTTTGCAGCATTACTGCCCGGACAGTACAAATTTTGCAGAGTTACTGCCCGGACGGTACAAGTTTTGCAGAGTTACTGCCCGGACAGTACAAGTTTTGCAGAGTTACTGCCCGGACGGTACACGTTTTGCAGAGTTACTGCCCGGACGGTACAAGTTTTGCAGTTACTGCCCGGACGGTACAAGTTTTGCAGAGTCACTGCCCGGACAGTACAAGTTACTGCCCGGACGGGTACAATAATTCTGCAGTTACAAGAGTTTTGCCGTCCGTACAAGAGTTTTTGCAGATTTACTGCCCGGACGGTACAAGTTTTGCAGAGTTACTGCCCGGACGGTACAAGTTTTGCAGAGTCACTGCCCGGACAGTACAAGTTTTGCAGTTACTGCCCAGACGGTACAAGTTTTGCAGAGTTACTGCCCGGACGGTACAAGTTTTGCAGAGTTACTGCCCGGACGGGTACAATAATTCTGCAGTTACTGCCCGGACGACAGAATTACTGCCAGGATAGTACGAGTGTAGCAGAGTTACTGACCGGACATTACGAGTTTTGCAGACGGACAGACGGTACAAGAGTTGCAGATTTACTGCCCATAACTAAGCCCTATACCTACCCAGCGACACCCTTCCTGATGGTCTCTTCTTCTTGTTACTGGCAGCACTCATCTTGGATCAATGGACACGCATTCATATGCAACCTAAACCATCCCCAGTAAGTGGATCTACTAGATGGTGAACCTCTGAAATGTAGTAGTGACAAAATTACGCGGTTGTAGCAAAAATATTATCACAACTGTACCAGCACATCCATCCATGTCACCTGTTTTTACCCATGCGTCAGTACAGTAACCAGGATGATGCAGATGAGGCAGGCCATTATAAAATTTTGTCACATTAACAGCCCATTCCGTCTCGTTTTTTGCGAATAAAACGGGAATAAAAGAATAATCCAGGTCAAAGTACGTTTTTGTTTGTTTATTGGTGTTTAACGGCCTATCAACAGCTAAGGTCATGTAAGGCCAGGCAAACAGGTTCAATCCCATTTTAACCTGCTGCATTGGGGTGAAAATCCCAAAGTCATTTGGCCCCTTTCCCTAAAATAGGATTACTAGTACATGTAATCATAATACTCACATAAGGGGTATAACCAGATTCAACAGTCACATACAAAATGCCAAAGACGTATGTGAGGGCCAAACGAGGTCTCCAGTCAGAATTCCAGTAAGGATGAAACCCGATCGTTAAATTACCCATCGCATACTAGGAATATTTACATGTTTATTATTGGTCTGTGCAAGGTTTTTAAACCACATTCGTCACTAATCACGGAAATTTTCACTGACAGTTTCCCGGACATTTTTTGCAGGAGACACCCATCTGTCAAATGGAGACAAATATTCCATATCACCCTTGGTTAGTTTTTAATCAAAATTGTTAAAATACCTTCAAAATGTTGTATTTCAGCTATGCCCACTTTTGTCCAGTCATAAACATCATTATTGAAAAACATTTACAAAGCATGGTACTGTCAGTCTGTGTCACTCTGGATTCTTTAGCCATTTTGAGAAGTCAAGGTCATGTAAACACAGACTGGTAGCTGTCAAATTACCAGAATAGAGCTTCTCATTATACTAGGGGGTCTTATATGAAAAAAAATGACCGCCCTCAATATAACGTGTAGCAGTTTTCCCACGCTAACAGCACCTGTCGGGACTTTTTCATTGGATACTTCAGACATTTATATAATTAATTTATTCACAAAGGTTCTAAACTTTCCTAATAAGGAAAATGGAGTAATTTTGATTCAAGGAATAGTTCTAATCCTTCAGAAGTGGGTTCAGATATTCACTTTAGTGAAATATCATCCGCAAGTGACAATGAGACCTTGGACGATGAAAACATCGGCGATTATGATTGACACGAGTCATGACATTTTTCCGACATTGTGGTGCATATTCATTTTTGAAAATCCAACTTCCAACAGGGTTTCAGATAAGGAATTAGTAATCGAGTATTTTCACTCCATCATTTCTGAAGCAATTGGGTATTTCAAAATTTTAATTGGGTAAAATAAAATCACACTACTGTTTACACATCAACAGACAGCATTTATTGAATAGTTTGCTTCGAAATGAAAACGTTCTTGGCATTTCATTAGAATCGTCAATTCTAATGAAATACCAAGATATGCTTCATGAAAAATAAGAAAACTGCTATATTTATGGTTTGTTTATTGTTTTCTGCAGCATGATAAATGTACCACATAATTGTAATTGGGTATTTACGCAAATACGCAGCTTATCTGGAGCTCTGGTGGAAGTTATAGTTTTGCATATTTAGCGTCAGTCGTCTAAACTGAATATATTCAATTGAGAATGTGTTTCAACAAAAAATTGACATTGATTAATGATCAAAAGTGAGTTTTAAGCTGAAAGAAAATTGGTCTTATCGATTGACACCCGAGCAAGTCGCCCCCACACCGTTTCGGACCTAGTAATGAATTTGTGAGAACTGATAAATTTCACTGTTTTTACGTCATTTTAAATATATTAATTGGTAATATAAATTAATTATAGTAGGTGATAGTGTCTGTTGACAGCCATGTGCAATAAAATATACCGTTTTCAACATTTTAATGAAATTATATAGTGTATTAATTCCATTTTCTGGAATCAAAGTACCATACAGGTATATGGCTAAGTACTGCTTGTATACAGTTATTCAAATGACACAGAACCGTATAATGTGAATACAAGAATTCCGCCACGGAAGCGGTGTCGCGCCTGCCGAGGCGTTTGACCGTGAACATTACAAGTAAATAAATGACCTTGACCTTCAGAATTTGGATGTGGGGGTGTGCATAATGAAGCATCATCCGTAGACAAACATTGATGTGAAATATTATCAATGTCTGGAAAGGGGTTAAAGAGATATTGTGAAAAAACAATAACTTTCAACGCATTTCTGTTACAAACCGGTGAACATTACAAGTAAATGAATGACCTTGACCTTCAAAATTTGGATGTGGGGGTGTGCGTAATGAAGCATCATTCCTAGACAAACGTTGATGTGAAATATTATCAATGTCTGGCAAGGGGTTAAAGAGATATTGTGAAAAAACAATAACTTTTAACGCATTTGCCTTACAAAAAAAATGGACGACGACGGAAAAAGCGCCGACTACAGTCGCGCCTCTGCTAAAGCAGGCGCGACAAAAAATAAATCAATATTGTTTTCTTTTTATTTAATCCTTATGACCCTTAAATTTCAGGTTTGACCCACATAATTTGTACAAGGTCAACTATGACATACCCCCAAAATTTTAACTCTGAAGAAAACACTGAAATTATGATTATTATCCTTACGACTGGCAAAGGAAATGGTGGAAAATAGTTTAATGTACGCGGGTGGCACGATTTACCCAAATCTTCATGTAATTACTATATTTGTTAATAAATAAAGCTATACACATCATAACAATGTTTGGACTGTACGAGGGGTGATCCAGAATTACGTAGACTTTTGGTATAACTCAAAGACGGAGAGGTATAAAGAAACACAACTTTACCACAATAAACTACCACCTTTATTGTAAGTAATTGTGTCAATAGCTGTCGTTATACTGAGCATTTGTAGTAGGTATGTATAAGCAATGCGGGGCAGCGTCACGACGTCGCGCATAACAACGTTATAACTTGATGACGTTACAGTTTTTCAAAGTACTCGCCCTTGCTAGAAATGCACTTCTTGTGGCGCTCAATCCACTGTTGATAAGTGTCCAGATACCACTGCTCTTTCAAAGGTGAAAACAATATGCTGTGCTGCACTTGATATCCCGTAGCCTTTCCCGGTCATATTACATATCTCTCACGGTAACGCGGCGATCATGAATAACGTCGTCTTTAATGGTGTCGATTAGCGTCGAGTCAATTTCAAGTTTCTGTCCTCGTCCGGCGTCATAACGCAAGTCTTCTCTTCCGTCTTTAAACCTCCAGTGCCATTTAAAAACTAAGGCCCTCGAGACAGCTGGCTTTATCGATGATTTCTCCATCATCTCCCGGGTCTGAGTGGGTGTTTTGCCAAGATTTACACAGAACTTTATGACTGCGCGATGTTCGGCGTATTCAGTTGACATCATTTTTGTCTCCTTTGAATGATAACTTCGCAGTTGAAACGGATATGACGTTGTATGCTTACATTTTCACGTCACAAACGTTATTTGTACATAAGATAAATTCGCGGCAAAAATGACGCCAATGATATGAAGTTATGATGTATCTAAAACCTAAAGATATAACATATTTTTTCCGTGCCCCGCCTCCGTGTTCATGTGTTGCTATGGTAACATGTAGAACTAAAGTACTTAGCTGTGATAGTGTCAATCAATGTGTCTTTATTAGAGAAATGTTTGATGATCATTTTTATGTTGATTTCATGTGTCTACATAGGTAAATAAAACATATACAGCAAAAGTCTACGTAATTCTGGATTACCCCTCGTACTTAAGTAATATCTGTCATTAATTTGCTCATAACAGGGCCCATTTTAATGTTTAGATTAATTAAGATGGCGTCAATACCACAACAGCCTGGAGGCTCAGTGATGCCTGGTCATCACCTGACCAGTGTACGGGAGTCGAGCTCTGATTGGTTGTGCGTTACAACGTAACCGATTACGGATAGTCTGCACAGAGACCCTGTAACGCCAAGCCGTGACGGTGGCTGGCAAACGGCGTTGACGCAAGTGCGTCAATGTAATGTAACGGTCGTCACACGAGGCTAACAGCTCGCTAACGGACGCGAACGTCTCCAGTGTCCCCATAGCGTGCCACAAGTCGTTCAATCGTTTTCCTGCAGCACCCAAACCGACGTGCAACGGCACGCACGTGCCATCACGACAACCTCCCAATTGCCTGATTTCTGTCCTTTTCACCAAGCCGTGGCATAATGAAAACAGAGAATAATTGAGAATCTTTTTTAATTTTTCGATAAGAGGATCTCAAACGAATTGTACAATGTGTACTCACCACATGTATTTACCTTGTGTTCACCTTGCACATGGAAAAGGTGGTAAACAGCATTCCGCTTTGAGAGCGAAATATACACGGCTCGTATTCTGAACATTGCCAGGATCTCGCATATATATATACATTGCCCATAGTACATGTACGTAGACACGAATAATTTCGCAATTAAAAGATGGACGTTTCTTGTTTTGCCAAGTATATATTAATCGCTTTCCCACGGTAATACTGTCATTTCGAATAATTCACGTCAAATTGAGCCTTGCGTACGTCATAAAAAACTAGATTGGTCAGTAAGCGAGGCTTACGGAATACCCCTGCGTGGGCCCAGCTACCCCTAAATATGTAAAAGTTTTCCATGGGTGTGGGCTTGTGACCTTGACTCTAGGCTTAGCGGGGGCGGCACGAATGTGAATTTGTCACAGGGTGGTAGAGGTCCATTGGAGATATGCGTGTGTGAAATGTGAAGCAGATCCGAGCAAGGAAATAGAAGTTATAACCAATTTCTCTGATGTTAAGTTTTGTAAAGAGAGAAGTATGTGACCTTGACCTCAAGATCAGCGGGGATTTGTCACAGCATGATAGTAGAGCCTTAGAGGAATGCATGCATGAAATATTAAGAATTTTCGATGAAAGAAATAGAAGTTATAACATATTTCTCTGATGTTAAGTTTTGTAAAGAGACTAAGTATGTGACCTTGAGCTTGGGATCAGCGGGGGTTGGACGGTTGTGGATTTGGCATAGCGTTGTAGTACAACCTTACCGGAATGCATGTGTGAAATATTAAGCACTTTAGATGAAGGAAATAGAAGTTATAACTTATTTCTCTGATGTTAAGTTTTCTAAAGAGACTAAGTATTTGACCTTGACCTTGGGATCAGCGGGGGTTGGACGGTCGTAGGATTTGGCACATCATGGAAGTAGAGCCTTACAGGAAATTCCGAATTCATGTTTGTTTGTTTGTTGGGGTTTAATGGCCTATCAACAGCTAAAGTCATTTAAGGCCGGGTCAATGGGTTTAGTACTAAATGGAATGCATGTGTGAAATATTAAGCATACTATATGAAGGAAATAGAAGTTATAACAATATTTCTCTGATGTTAAGTTAAGTTAAGTAGTGACGGACGGACGGACGGACGGACGGACAACCTGACTCCAGTATACGGTACCCATATAAATATGCGGATTTTGGAATAAACAAGCAGATTTAATTGCTATTATGTGGCACAATTTTATCAAAATCCGATAGTTTGGTAAACAGATATTCCGAATATAGTCAAAATGTGTAAAATCCTCAGACTCTGCTGATGGAATAGCTGTTTTATTTACTACATTTACTAACTGTTCCAGTCTTCACGAAAAACTTTTCAAACCACTGGCCCTCTGGGCCAGTCAACTTCCCAAAGTTACTGGCCCGAACACAATTTTACTGGCCCGAAAAATTATGCGGTACTATGTATAAATATAATATTATCATAAAAGTATATATATGCTTGTATAGTAGTTGTATAATAAGAATAAAAACAAGTCAATATAATGTTGTTTTAAAGGTACATACCCACGCAGCATGTTACACTGTACTACTACTTTTTATTTTCTGTCACGAGTTATATGAGCCATTTGTCTACCCACTAATGAGTTATTTTTAATTACTGCGCGTGTTAATTGGTGTTAAATCGCATTTTATATGCCGCGACGAGAAAGGGTATTTTCCGACCTCGTGCTATTTTTACCAACACGCGTCACATGACACGGTCAATCATATCACATCTTTGACATGCGCAGTGAAGTATCGGAAGTTGAGAAGAAAAATCTCTGTTCGAGTCCAAATCTAAATCTCCACATAACTCTTTCCATTTGGTGATCTGGTCACCAATATTAACCACTCTCTCTCTCTGTACTGCCTGTCCCTCCGACATTTCGCCTTTTTTTTGGCCGACGCCGTTTCATACAATTTCCGTCCTGGACGTTTCGACATGTTGATATTCTTGTTTACATATTGGGAAGCCTACTGGCGTGCTTAGTATACTGCGCATGCGCACCGCAAGCCGTGATGTGAAAGTCGTCGTCCCCGCACATTATCAAAATAGACTGTTACCGACGCGCGTCGCTAACAGTAAATTGATAATTAATAAATTATTACATTTGTATAGCGGGCACTCGTAATTTTTAGAACTGGTGGAATAGTGACATAATTATACACTTATTTAATTCCTATAAATAACATTTTGTGCCTACTGCGTGGGCATGTACCTTTAATGATTGGTCTCAAGATATCAATGTTTTATAAACTAGATCTTCCGACATCTCCATCTGGTCATCATCTCTGGATTGGTCTCAAGATATCAATGTTTTATAAACTAGATCTTCCGACATTTCCATCTCGTCATCATCTCCGTCTTGGTCATCGCTCTCGTCATGGTCAATCTGACTCAGTACCTACCAGGGTTTCTAAAATTTCAGAATGCCAATCAGTCCAGACGTAATTGTCGGCCCGAAGGAGCCTGTGGAGCCGACTATTAGTGCCCCCCCCCCCCCCCCCCCCACCCCCCCCACCCCATGTTTGGTTGACTCTCCCTCTTCAGAAACGGAAAATCTGTCGGCTATTGGGTGCAGACGAAATTAGGTTACATCTCGCCTCCATAGCTTAGCTAAGTTTTGTGCTTTCTGCAGTTTGTCTGAAGCGAAGACACTTCGTGTAAACATAGAAAATATATCTTTTATGGTCAATGTACTATATTTATCGATTTTTGTAATGGAAAAGTCGTGTTTGAAACATTTAATACACACAGGCTCTTCGATGCGATGTCGGAAATCGGCTATTACATCAATTGAACACACAAAATAAAATAGTTAATCAAGTTTTAAAATGGTAATGTTTTACCATAATTCTGGTGTACCAGCATACACAAACAATTATTAACTGTTAGGGAAGCAAGATAATTGTATTTTTGTCAAGTAAATAACGATAATATCAACTAGCCACAATTATAAAGAGGTAAATGGAACAGCCGTTCATGTAGCAAAGAGAATAATTTTTTTTTAAAAATTCTACTGGTCCGCCGGGCCTGCCAGCTTCTGAATTTTACTGGCCCGTCGAAAATTTTGCTGACCTCGGGCATCGGACCAGCGGCTAAATTCGAAGACTGCTGTTCAACTAAGAAATTAACCTGTCATGATGTCACTGGATAGTTCTGTTTCAAGTTCAATACCAATTTTGCTATGCCGATCCAGTATGCGGTTTACCATTTGGTTTACACTACCAGATGAGTAGCTTAGAAAATCTCAGCTCTACAGATGTGTTACTATTTCATCTGTCTTTTATATTTTCTGTATCCGTGAGAACTGAGACCCTTATAGTGCAAAATTTAGTCACAATAACAGCCCAATTTGTCCTGGTGTTTTGCTACACAAATGTGAATAAAAGGGTAACCAATGTCAAAACTATGTATACATGTACCTACATGTGTATTATTGGTCTATGAATGTTTTTAACATAACTGTGAAGTGTTAAACTTCTCACTCGTCAGACTGTGTAGCAAAATGCCAGGACAAACTGGGCTGTTATTATACCCACTTTTTTGGGAAAAAATTGGTATATTGTTTTCGTCACGAGTGTCCGTCCGTACGTACGTCCGTCACGTTTCTTGTAACTCGAAAAACTTTTTCACCTTCATACCTACGCGCCTGATATTTGGTATGATTCGGATTTTTGATCCAACCCTCCATCATCGATTATCTCCCCCTTTCGGACTCAGAATTTCCCATTTTTTCACTTGAAAAACTTTTTCACCTTCATACCTACGCGCCTGATATTTGCTATGTAGCTTCGTTATCATGTGCAGATGCGCAAAGTGAATTCGGATTTTTGATCCAACCCTCCATCATCGATTATCTCCCCCTTTCGGACTCAGAATTTCCCATTTTTTCACTCGAAAAACTTTTTCACCTTCATACCTACGCGCCTGATATTGCTATGTAGCTTCGTTATCATGTGCAGATGCGCAAAGTGAATTCGGATTTTTCATCCGACCCTCCATCATGGATTATCTCCCCCTTTCGGACTCGGAATTTCCCACTTTTTCCTTGTAACTCGAAAAACTTTTTCACCTTCATACCTACGCGCCTGATATTTGGTATGTAGCTTCGATATCATGTGCAGATGCGCAAAGTGAATTCAGATTTTTGATCCAACCCTCCATCATCGATTATCTCCCCCTTTCGGACTCAGAATTTCCCATTTTTTCCTTGTAACTCGAAAAACTTTTTCACCTTCATACCTACGCGCCTCATATTTGCTATGTA
Organism: Conchocele bisecta; assembly: GCA_029237695.1. NCBI lineage: Eukaryota > Metazoa > Mollusca > Bivalvia > Lucinida > Thyasiridae > Conchocele > Conchocele bisecta. Next base: position 100,125,386 of record CM055269.1, on the reverse strand, counting down.
GCTTCGTTATCATGTGCACATGCGCAAAGTGAATTCGGATTTTTGATCCGACCCTCCATCATGGATTATCTCCCCCTTTCGGACTCAGAATTTCCCACTTTTTCCTTGTAACTCGAAAAACATTTTCACCTTCATACCTACGCGCCTGATATTTGGTATGTAGCTTCGATATCATGTGCAGATGCGCAAAGTGAATTCGGATTTTTGATCCAACCCTCCATCATCGATTATCTCCCCCTTTCGGACTCAGAATTTCCCACTTTTTCCTTGTAACTCGAAAAACTTTTTCACCTTCAAACCTACGCGCCTCATATATTTACTATGTAGCTTCGTTATCATGTGCAGATGCGCAAAGTGAATTCGGATTTTTGATCCGACCCTCCATCATGCATTATCTCCCCCTTTCGGACTTAGAATTTCACTATTTTTCCTCGTAGGTCGAAAAACTTTTTCACCTTAATACCTACGCGTCTGATATTTGCTTCGTAGCTTCGTTTTGATGTGCTGATGCGCAAAGTGAATTCGGATTTTTTATCCGACCCTCCATCATGGATTACCTCCCCCTTTCGGACTTAGCATTTGGGGAAAGTGGGTATATTGCGCCATCGACTTTTTTTCTAGTTGTGACTAAATTTTACACTATAAGGGTCCCAGCTCTCACGGATACAGAAACTATATAAAGACAGATGAAATAGTAAAACACATCCGTAGAGCTGAGATTTTCTAAACTACCAGATGCGCAGCATTAGCATAAACAAATGTGACGTTGCAAACACGCATGTGACGTCATACATCACACAATTTACGTCACTTACTGATGTCAGAACGTTATGACATTTGACCTGCACAGACGTTTTTTAACTGTGTTGAATACTCACAGTTGAATATGGGGATGTTAATGACATAAACATTTGTTTGGAATGTCTTAGGTGCGCAGAATTAGCCGACACCATTGGCATTGTATGTGCTTTATTCTTCCTTTTTTCGAATATAATCATAAATGTTATTTTTAATGAAGATTTGGGTAAAGATTTGGATAAATCGAGCTGCCGCTGTACTCCTCTGATAATTTGCATAACAATTTTTTACACTGACCCGATGGACCATCATGGTGCAGCATAATACAGGGCGAGAATAACCCAACAACAGAAATCCAGATTCTAAGGTCACAGTCTATTTTCTACAAGCGGGACTTTTAGATAAATCCGGTTTCACAGCACTTTTACGATAAGTTTATTGTTTTAAAAAGTTTTGAATAATTGCTGTTATATGCTTATAGCTGTAGTAACTGGCCAAAGAAGGCTTATTATCCAGAACCTAGGTAAATCAACTGTTGATAATAGCCATCCATTATTCTTAAAGGAGTGTGCAGAGCAGCTATACTTACCACTATGTGAAATATTTAACAAATCATTAAAAAGTGGAATTGTACCTATGGACTGGAAAAAAAGCGAATATTACATGTATATTCAAGAAAGGTAACAAATCGGAACCTGGAAACTATAGACCAGTATCATGGACTTCTGTGATTTGTAAAATACTGGAGAAAAATATTAGAGAAGTAATTGTTGAACACTGAACCAGCATAATCTACTATCAGACTTGTCAATTTGGATTCAGAAAGAATCGAAGTACTATTTTACAATTATTAACAGTAATGGAGGACTGGACTGAAGCTTTAGATATTGACAGACAAGTCGATACAGCGTACGGCATTCGATAGTGTTCCACACAGACGTTTGGTTCAGAAGCTTCAAGGATATGGCATATCTGGAAACCTACTAGAATGGCTAGGTGACTTTCTAAATAATAGAAAGCAGCGTGTAGTAATTAATGGAAGTTCTTCTGAGTGGACTCAAGTTATATCTGGAATACCACAAGGATCTATACTAGGACCTATACTTTTCATAATATTTGTGAATGATCTACCCGAAGTTGTAGGAAGCACATGTCGATTGTTTGCAGATGATTGTAAATTATACAAAACTATTTCAACTGAACGAGACGGGAGAGAACTACAAGAAGATATTAACAAGCTTTGTCAGTGGAGTAAGGAGTGGCTTTTGAGATTTAACATCCAGAAGTGTAAAGTAGTTAGCTACGGGAACAAAATCCAAACACATGAGTATATGATGACTGAAAATAATGTTACTATCCATACTTTAAACACCGAGGACACAGAAAAAGATTTGGGAATTTTATTTAAATCAAATTTGATGAACATATAAGTACAATGGTGAACAAAGTCAACAGAATCATTGGTCTAATTAAGAGGAAATTTGCTTATATTGATAAGGATAGTTTCTTAACACTGTACAAGGCGTTAGTGAGATCACATTTAGACTATGGTAATTTGATATATTATCCTATTACAAAGAAAAATAAGCAACTAGTAGAAAATGCACAGCATAGGGCTACTAGACTAGTTCCAGAACTACAAGGAATGTCATATGACGAGTGCCTTACTGCACTTAATCTTCCGTCATTGGATTATCGTCGACGGCGTTATCGAAGTTTATAAAATAATTCACCATATTGACAACATTGACGCAAGTGTGTTTTTTACATTATCGGAAAATACATTAAACCCGAGAGGTCACAACTACAAATTGACCAAACCTCGTGCCAACAAGTCTATTCGCTTAAACTCTTTCGCACATCGTGTTATCAACGTTTGGAATAGCTTACCATCGGAACTTGTCAATGCAGAGACAGTGATGTCCTTCAAGACAAACTTAGATAAACTGTGGCTCGCCAAGAGATTTGATACTACAGCCGTATATTAAGTTTATCTCAGACCGGAAGTGGCGAAAGTAATTATTTACCAAGAAGTATTTGAGGGGGATAACAAGCTGCACGAGCTTACTGAGTTCCCCTACAGTCAACAAAGTATGATTAGGCACACTTATTATTACCCCACCCACTTTCAATCAACATGGAAACAGATTTTTTCCTTCAGAAAAAACAGAGACTAAAACATTTACAGGCATGAAAATAAAGACAACATAAAAGCAATATAATTTATTCAGGTAACTAAATGAGAAAGGTGTAATGTTGCTTTATTTACTTGTAAAACCTTTCTAGCATTCACCTGTTGCATTTGAAAAGGCGCGGATCTGTGCATCACATGGAACCGCCTAATTGATGACGTATCGTTTTCAGCCAAGATGGATGCGCCCACGAAGGTTCTATGTCTCTTTTGATTATTATAAATTCACTTTATATTGCGGAAATGACACATTCATTTATACTATGTTTCTGATAGATAATACATTTATTTATATAGTTTATTAACTGAATATCTAGATTGTTTATGGAAACTTGTTTTTTGGGATTCTCTGTGTAATATAAACTATTATCCGACGATACCACTTACCGACAACTTCTATGAATATATATTTACTGTTTAGTGTCTTCAATATAATCATTTTAATCCAACTGACATTTGATGCTGTTTTTGCTAGTTTGTTACTTTTCTCTCTAAAAGAACCACATATTTGTCTTTGTGTCAACAACTTGCCAGAAACGTGTGACTAATCTGTTTTTCATACATTTAATTTTCATCATTAGTTTACACAAATATGGTTGCGAATGGTAACTCTTGCAATCTACTCCCTTACCGTCCGTGTCCGTAGGCAGAGTGACGAATCCACTCATAGGATTCCTCTGCAGAATAGCGAATCAGATCTGATTCGCACTTCAGCAGTTAATTGTGACATATTTTCTAAATTGTTTAACTGAAATGAGTGTTAATATTATGAAAATAACATATTCAAGTAATTATGACATAAATTTACATATGTAGATGACCTGCTAAAGTAAATTTAAGCTAGAATCAACAAGTGACCCAGTCAGTGGAAGCCAAATTCAACATGTAAAAGTTAAGATGGGGTCCATTTTCTGTGACAAAACATAATTTTCTAAACCTATAAATTTTAATGGTAAAAATTGTTTCAGAATAATTAGTTTGTATTACTTTTAGAATACTAATATTTTTTTTCAGATGGAAAATATCTCAAATATGTCACAATTAACTGCTAAAGTGCGAATCAGATCTGATTCGCTATTCTGTAGAGGAATCCTAGCTATGAGTGGAATCTTAACTCTGCCTACGGACGGTACGGGAGTAGATTTCAAGAGTTACCTTCACAACTAACACAAATATAGCAATGAATTACACCACTCGGTTCTGTAGAGCGGCAGTAGTTTACATAACTTGTGTTTCCCATATGTGTAGAAATGACGTCAGTGAAGTCGCAGTAACTGTGCAAAACTCCTTTACTGTCCGTAGTTATGATGGTTCCATTCGTTCCATCCATGGCCTTCCCATGCAGCTAGAGGAGCGAATCAGATCGCACTTCTATTAATTACGACATATTTTTAACGTTTTCTAAGTTTCAGTGTCATGTTTCCTTTGACCAATCAAATAATTTTCTAGGACACACCCTCTGAATCGCGCGACAGTCGTTTTCGGTGTGACTTGCATCTGGAAATGAATTTGCACAACTCTTATCCATATTTTACACTTGATTTGCTTTGTTTTTAATAATGTATTATTTATTAAACCAGGTGAGCTGATTATCATGAAATAATGCCCTTGTGATTGGGCCCTACTGCAATGTCTTTGTGTACTAAATCAGTTAGATCAAAGACTGTTTTGTGATCGAAACAGCTTCCATGTATGATACTATAGTTATACAATAAATAGAATGTAACTTTTGTGTTGATTTAATATGAAATTTATTAAACATGTTGACTGATTAGGATCTGCACTGTTCGTCATTCAATCAATAAAACACCTGTCATGCTTCTAACAAGCAATATAGATCACTATCAGACTACAGGAGCTATTTGATCAGGAGCTACACTGGTCACAAATCACATAAGCCCCATTTCTCCAGTCACATCCACAACTAAGTATTATACCCCCACATTTCAAATTCAATGCGTATTTTACTTTTACAAATGTATTATAGTTTTCTTCCTTATTAAATAGGGAACAAAATGATAAAACAAATGAAACAAATTTAAAAATTCACTTATTTGAGCTGCAAAAAGCAAACACTGCTCAAACAAGTAAATTCCAACTTTATTACTGTAATTTCACTACTCAATTTGAAAATCAATGCGTACCGGTATATATGCGTATGAGTATTTTGTACTCCCACTTTTGATAATCATTGCATGTTCTGTTAAAATAAGTAAATAAAATACGCCAATACGCACCTTATCTGGATCTCTGTAACTGATTGATGTGCATGTACAATGTATCATGCTTGTCATTTTAGATGGAGTTTGATGTGCAGATGACATGCCAGAACTGTGTATCGGCCGTGCAGAAATCGTTGGAAGGACAACCAGGTCTGATAATTGTAACAATTTTGGCCATGACATAACCAAACCTGGCTTATATGTGGATGTGACTGGAGACACAGGGCTTATGTGATCTATGACCAGTTTAGCTCCTGATCAAATAGCGCACTCCAATGAAATGGGACAAAGTATGTCGAGTGGTATGTAGTTTCTGCCTTTCCGTCCGGTCGTCCGTCTGTAACATAAAGTTAACATTTTGTGATAATTTCAATAGCAGATTTAGTAGAACTCATTTCTATACATCGCAATAATCCATTGTAATTTAGTGACTTTTTAGTATTACCATGTTAATTATTTGATTTGCAAGGTGTGTACAGTACAATTTTCACAATTTTGCCGAAAATCATTCTTATTTTTCATAAAATCAGAAGGCCCAGGCCCCTTCACAATTTTTAAAAAAAAAATCACCGATGTATGATGGCGAAATCTACCGACATTCGACTGAATATATTACGACAGGCCTGATATTTTATATTAAATTTTCGTTGCCATGGTTTCAGGGATTGAGTCAGTGGACGTTGACCTGAAGACTGGTCAGGTTATTGTGGGAGGCACACTGCTGTCCAGCGCTGTCCAGACTCTGATAGAATCGTCCGGGAGACGCGCCGTCCTCAAAGGCATGGGCAACATAAAAGGTATAGGGGATAATTGTTGACCCTTTCACCACTACAGCCCTCTATAGCGGTGTTTGCAAATTGTGTAGATCCAGATGAGCCGGCTCGTGACGAGCCGTCTCATCAGGATCTGCACCTTATGCAAGTAATATTCATATTTTTTATAAAAAAGATCACACCCCCTTTTTGTCGAGCCCGCTTGCGGAAAGCAAGACATAGTGATCACAATGACGTGCGTGCGTGCGTGCGTGCGTGCGTGCGTGCGTGCGTGCGTGCGTGCGTGCGTGCGTGCGTGCGTGCGTGCGTGCGTGCGTGCGTGCGTGCGTGCGTGCGTGCGTGCGTGCGTGCGTGCGTGCGTGCTGCGCGTGCGTGCGTGCGTGCGTGCGTGCGTGCGTGCGTGCGCTGCGTGCGTGCGTGCGTGCCGTCCGAAATCTGCGTTAAAGTTTTTAAATACCTTATATCTCTACAGTCCTAAGTCACATTGACTTGAAACTTCATATACTTATTAGTCATCATCCATATATTCATGCTGTATCCCACTCATGCGGCCCCTGTGCCCAAGGTCAAGGTCAAATGACTTAGAAGTTTGCGTTCCGAAATCTGCGTTAAAGTTTTTAAATACCTTATATCTCTGCAGTCCTAAGTCACATTGACTTGAAACTTCATATGCTTATTAGTCATCATCCATATATTCATTCTGTGTCCCACTCGGCCCCTGTGCCTCTATGTCAAGGTCAAATGACTTAGAAGTTTGCGTTAAAGTTTCTGTGAAAATTTGCGTTCAAAGTTTTCACATACCTACTATCTCTGTAACCGTAAGTCAGATTTGCTTGAAACTTTGTATGCTTATTGGGCATCAAACTTCAAATAAATACACTCTGAGACCATCAAATGCCTCAGTGGGCTCGACATGCGGGCCGCGGCCATCCTCATTAGAAATGTCTATTGGGATTTGTCGGAAAATCAACATATCAAAATCCATACGTTTACAATGTAAGGCCGATTTATTTTTCGCAGTGTGAAGACCACACATTGAGTTTCACCATTTCTACCATCAAAGATCAGGAGCGAGACTGGACACAAATGCCATAACCTCCATTTCTCGAATCACAGAACGGGAGCGAGACTGGCCAGGTCACACTTGCCATAAGGCCCATTTCCCCAATCACAGATCAGGAACTAGATTGGCCACTAAAGCATTAAACTCAATTTCTAGTCATAGGAGGTATAATGGCAACAACTGTCATAAGTCACTTTCTCCAGTTGCAGTTCAACAGCTAGAATTGCCACATCTATGGCTATAATTCCCAACATCGCCGGTGGTCGTTATAGGGCTTAATATGGGTTATGGGCGAACAGTGCAGATCCTAATCTTTGCGGATGCATAGGCTGATCTGGATCTACACTAATCGCAAAGATTAGTGTAGATCCAGATCAGCCTATGCATCCGCAAAGATTAGGATCTGCACTGTTCGCCATTCCATTATTGAAACACCGTCATGCTTCTAACAAGCAATATAGACTGTTATCAGGCTACAATATCACATAAGCCCCATTTCTCCAGTCACAAAGCCATGTATTCAGGGCTTGATTAGCCACAAAGATCATTTCTCAATTCACATATGAATGTTACATACACAATTCCAGGCTCGTGACTTTTGATATAAATATTATAGGAGTTCCGAGGTTGCCGAGGTTCTTGAAATTCCTACATGTTTCCTAGCCTTGCCTGATCCTCGGAATTCCTACATGTTTCCTAGCCTTGCCTGATCCTCATAATTCCTTCATGTTTCCTAGCCTTGCCTGATCCGCGGAATTCTTACATGTTTCCTAGCCTTGCCTGATCCACAGAATTCCTACATGTTTCCTAGCCTTGCCTGATCCGCGGAATTCCTACATGTTTCCTAGCCTTGCCTGATCCTCGGAATTCCTACATGTTTCCTAGCATTGCCTGATCCGCGGAATTCCTACATGTTTCCTAGCCTTGCCTGATCCTCGGAATTCCTACATGTTTCCTAGCATTGCCTAATCCGCGGAATTCCTACATGTTTCCTAGTCTTGCCTGATCCTCAGAATTCCTACATGTTTCCTAGCCTTGCCTGATCCACATAATTCCTACATGTTTCCTAGCCTTGCCTGATCCATGGAATTCCTACATGTTTCCTAGCCTTGCCTGATCCTCGGAATTCCTACATGTTTATTAGCCTTGCCTGATCCTCGGAATTCCTACATGTTTCCTAGTATTGCCTGATCCGCGGAATTCCTACATGTTTCCTAGCATTGCCTGATCAGCAGAATTCCTGCATGTTTCCTAGCCTTGCCTGATCCGCGGAATTCATACATGTTTCCTAGCATTGCCTGATAAACTTGGTGTTCTCTATTTATTCAGTGAATGCGCCCCATCTTGGAGCAGCGGTCAGTATAATGGACACAGGGAGTAACAAGCAGGTGCGGGGGCTGATACGGCTCGTACAGACAGACGAACAGAACTGTGTCATCGAGGGGTCCATTGATGGACTGAAGCCAGGACACCACTCATTGTATGTGCACGAGTGTGGGGATATATCGGATGGCTGCAACAGGTAACGGTATAGAGATTGGTCAGTTATAAGGCATGAAAAGAACACTTGTATTAAGTGCAATGTATTGTAATATGAGGGGAATGTGCTCTAAAGTTAAAAATATGTTGTTGGCAGCTGGGGTCGAACCCAGACCCACCTGCGTTGAGGTGAACACTCTACCACGTCGCTACAAAAGCCGGCTTGTACTGCAAGGCAGTGCAAATGTTCGATTATCATGCTATGGCCATACCACTACAGTATTAAAGGTCCATGCCCTCTCCATAGGCACAATATGTTCTTTATAGGAATTAAATAAGTGTATAATTGTGTCACTATTCCACCATCTCTAAAAATTACGAGTGCCCGCTATACAGATAAAATCATTTAGTAAGTTTAGTGTATTTTACTGATAGTGACTCGCGGTGATATCAGGCTATTTTCATATGCAAATGAGGCACGATATTTTTTTAATTATTTATGATTATATGTTTCACCTGAAAAAATAATATTTTCGACAGAGAATAAATAGTAATGTCTGTTATCATTTTAAGGAAACACGGTTATCGCCCCTGATATCAGTGTGGAAATGTACGTCTGATATAAAATGTATAATAATGCCAATCAATACGTGGGGTAATGGTGAATGAATGTTTATTTTGCCAGAAAATGTCTCAGATGATGTCTCTGATATAAAGAACAGTTTGTTCTTACTGACCTTTAAACTGTGCCAACATTTCCCTATGAGGGAGTGCAAGTCTCTTTTGAACGTTGAAGCTGAAGTTTCTTGTATAATTTGGTTCCGATTTTTATATACATGTACAATTTTTCTTGTACCTGTACTATTTAATCTGGCAGAAAAACACTATTTAAGCCAAATTTGTAAAATATAATTATTGAACTTATGAATGTATATTTGTGGCTGTGACCAGATAACGATCTAGATTGCTTGTTAGAAGCAAGGCAGGTGTTCCATTGATGGAATGGCGAACAGTGCAGATCCTGATCAGACTGTGTGGATGCACAAACTGATCTGGATCTATACTGGTCGCAGATCCCATAAGCCCCATTTTCCAGTCACATACACATTTACAGTGTATTCTTGGGCAGAATACATTGTGGTTTGACTTATTATTAGTCTAATTATTTAGTCTAAATTAGTGTTATCCTTGTCTGTCCCGTCCGTCCTTCCGTGACCAACGTTGAAACTCGTAAAACTTTCAATTTTTAGCTCGCCTGCACAAAGTGCAGAAGAGCTTATGGCATACCCCCGGCGTCGTCGGCGTCCACAAACTTAACGTTGGGGTAAATGTCTTATAACTTCTGTTTCCTTTCATGGAACACCTTGTTATTTCATACATGCATTCCTCAGATGACCCTCTATCATGCTGTAGCAAATCCATAACGCATCACCCAACCCTTACCCCAAGGTCAAGGTCACAAACTTAGCATGTTCATAAACTTAACATTGGGGTAAATGTCTTGTAACATCTGTTTCCTTTCATGGAACGCCTTGATATTTCATACATGCATTCCTCAGATGACACTCTATCATGATGTAGCAAATCCACGACCCACCACCCAACCCTTACCCCAAGGTCAAAGTCACAAACTTAGCATGTTCATAAACTTAACGTTGGGGTAAATGTTTGATAACATCTGTTTCCTTTCATGGAACGCCTTGCTATTTCATACATGCATTCATCTGATGATACTCTATCGTGCTGTAGCAAATCCATGACACATCGCCCACCCCTTACCCCAAGGTCAAGGTCACAAACTTAGCACATTCATAAACTTAACATTGGGGTAAATGTCTTATAAATCTGTTTGCTTTCATGGAACACCTTGATATTTCATACATGCATTCCTCAGATGACCCTCTATCATGCTGTAGCAAATCCACGACCCACCACCCAACCCTTACCCAAAGGTCAAGGTCACAAACTTAGAATGTTCATAAACTTAACGTTGGGGTAAATGTCTTACATCTGTTTCCTTTCATGGAACGCCTTGATATTTCATACATGCATTCATGTGATGATACTCTATCATGCAATAGCAAATCCATGACCCACCGCCCTCCCCTTACCCCAAGGTCAAGGTCACAAACTTAGCACATTCATAAACTTAACGTTAGGGTAAATGTCTTATTACATCTGTTTCCTTTCATGGAACGCCTTGATATTTCATACATGTATTCCTGAGATGACCCTCTATCATGCTGTAGCAAATCCACGACCCACCAACCAACCCTTACCCCAAGGTCAAGGTCACAAATTTAGCATGTTCATAAACTTAACGTTGGGGTAAATGTTGTGTAACTTCTGTTTCTTTACAGGGAATGCTTTGATATTTCATACATGCAGTCATCTGATGATCCTCTATTGTGCTACAGCAAATCCATGTCCCATCCCCCACCCCTTTCCCCAAGATCAACATCATAAACTTAACGTTTGAGTAAATGTCTTTTTATAACTTCTGTTTCTTTACATGGAGCACCTTGATATTTCATACATGCATTCATCTGATGATCCTCTATTGTGATACAGCAAATCAATTACCCCCACACCCCTTTCACTAAGGTCAAGATCACAAACTTAGCACATTCATACATGCATTCCTCATGTGAATAGCTATCATGCTGTAGAAAATTAGCAACTTAGTGTGTTGATAAACTTAACTTTAGGTTAAATTTTGTATAACTTCTATTTTCAGGGAGTGCATTGATATTTCATACATGCATTCATCTTAATATGCTATATCATGCTATAGCAAATCCACAACCCACCTTCCACCACTGACCCCAATGTCAAGGTCCACCGCACACCCCTTTAGTAGGGGGGCAAGCACCCATAAAAATGAATTCTGTTCAACCCGAGAGAGCACAAGCAACGACTACTTTAAATCATTGCATTATATCATCCTGAACACAAATCCGGTGTTGGTCAATCAAATCAGGTGGGACAAGGTCATTTTTGGGGTCATTAAGTGCACATGGGTCAAATGAGTGCAAAACTCACTCTATTTTGATAATACAATATGTACTTGCATAACATTACAGAAAACTCCGATAATGTATATTTTATTGGTGATTATTGTTTTATGGGGCATATACAAAGCAATTCGGTTTGCTGGGACGTCTCTATCATTGAGAGTATCAACATATTCAAGATGGCTGCCAAGCATCAATATTTAGCCTGAAATGTGTACTTATTTGATGAATGAAAACAAATAGGCACTTGGATCTTGATCGGACGGACGCAGAAAAACCTTTGGATACCATGTATTAATTTTAAACATAGATGGAGGCTATCAAATCCATATGAATCCAAGATGGACGCCAAATATTCATCAATATCAGGCAGCATTATCTACACTGGGGTGGACCATATCTTGGAATTAAGCTAGATATGAACATATTAGTTTGATTTTCATCTGAGATACGATATTAAAAATATTGATCAATATGTATGCTCTTCTTAAAGAGCCTGTTTAATTCAAAATGGCTGCCATAGTTTGCAACAATTCAAAAGTTATTAAATATAATGTTTACTTTTGCTTTATTTATGTATACTACTGCATTATGTTAGGCAGTTAAATCAGTAAGTTGGACACACTTGATGTTGAAGTCATTTGCAATTTTGTTTATTCAAAATGGTCGCCTCATTTATACTATTTGAATATAGTGTGGTACTGGCAATTGCGCGTTTCTTTTCATTTACATTTACATTTCTTTATAGGACTGATTCACATGTGTTCAGACTACTAGATCGCTGATAATACACTTGGAGATGATCGAATTAGGGTACACTCGTTGTAGAGTCAGAATATTAATTATATGTACTGTTTGTTTTACATATTGTATTTTATTGAGCCTTACGTTATCATATACGTTGTAAATTGCACTATAATGCCATACATGTATACACTATGTATTACGATTGGTACATATGCTATAGTTCGGCTATGTTCGCTTTGCAGTCAGATATTGAACTGTTATATACTGGTATGTGACTAGGTACCATGACATTTCAATTACATTAGACTTAATTATAACAAAGATAAAACAATTCATGTAAAATACAACATTTATCAAATAGTATGTATTACAGTTTCTGTTTCCGTGAATATCCATACATTTCACAAGTGGATATATCCATATGCATACATTTAAATTACACAAAAACGTTTAATAATTGTCCCATATAACCATACGTCTGTATCAGGGAGATCAGCATATTCTATTTCAGCAAAACTTTCCGCATGACTGCTTGTAGAATCATCGTTGATAAATGGAAATATATTCTCAATTAACATATATTCTCATCTACAAAAGTCCCGTCTCCTGCACTGAAATCAATATTGACAGTGCCTATGCGTGAAATATAATATGCTGTAACGAATGCTCATGATTTATAGGCTTCAGATCAGCTATGTGTCAATGTTTAGCTTTACACGTTTCGCTTCCAGGTTAGCTCAAACCCGGTTAGTTGATAATCCAGTCACGGGAATTGCGGTTTTGTACTGAAAAGTGGTTGATTTGTGTACATTAGTTATCCAGGAATCGCAAGTTCGTCATACAAGACATATGGATACAATTATATGCTCTATATATTTAACAATGCATTACCCAAATACGTGCATGTGAAAATAAGTGTCTCTCTGTGGTCTCTTATGATCTTAATTATATGTCGTATGTTGGTGTGTATATACACGGACGATGGAACTGTCTGATATAATTATAGATCAGCATAGAATAATCAACCATGTTTATTTTAATGCATTTAAAGTATTATATATTATATTACACATATGGTTGTGATATTATAATACTCAATTATGACACTTACACATACCATGTAAGGACATTATATGACTACAACATATATGATTACAGTGTATGGTATTCCCCAGAAACAGGGCCCTTCGTAACTGTGATACATATACATGTACATACATATGCATTCAATATAGATTGCATTAAGACTGTTTAATACATTTTTATAAATTTTATTATTTCTATGTACCAAGCAATCTCATGAATGACGTCAACATATGTTCCATCATGAATTCACAACATATTGATCTCGATCGCATTATAGTTTAATATCCATACATATGTGACTCACAAATACTGAATCATTAAATCCTTCCTATTTGCATAGTTTATGCCTTCTTGATATTATAGGTCATCCAAACGCGATTGTATTGTTAATAAACACAGCATATGCCGTTTATGAGATGTAATGGTCTCGATGACACCATGCATTGAATTCATAGAATATAGAGTAATGTGAATATGGCTCACAAATACTGATTATTAACTTATTCATACATGTACTTATGTGGCCTAGCACATGACTTCCGGCATATGACTACTTAAATGATACGTCATCCAAAAGTTATTTTATTTTTGGCAATAACATCATCATATGTCGTATATAAACTGAGACTCGATGACCATGATCCCACCATTGACTCTACATATATACGATATGTATACATGTGTATGTTATATCATACCCCAATTTTCAAGTAAGTGATTATGTCTCTTGCTACACCGACAAGCACACTCGCAGTGTCCATGTGCAGTGTTTCTAAGTTATTAGTATTCCATGGTCCTGTTACTGTCGTCAATATTACGACTTTGTTAAAATAAAAAATGTGTCGATAAATACTTTTCAAGTATAAATGGTGGGAATATAACGTATGCAAATGCACATCAGTGTCTTCTATAGCGCACTAATGGGTACATTAGCATAATATCATATATAAAGGTAGCTCAAGATTCGATGGCGTGGTTTTTTTTTCATATCCAAAAAGCTAAGCATAATTCTTCGCTATGAAAAAACGCTGCTTTCATTATGTGGGAAGTGAATAATGGTAGTTGTTATGTAGCCAGTCAAGTTCAGAATTCGTCAACTTCCCTTTGATATGTCAATCGCTGCTGTGCATACCCTTTTGTGTACCGTATTAATAAATTTAGTATCGTTTTTCATAGATATATAGTCGGCTTCGTTATAATTGAAAATGACATCCGCATCCGCAAGGAATTTACCGGTATCTCATGGTTTCGATGTATGCAACAGACCCGTAACCAGACTTTTATGAAGCAGGGAGTTTTGTTCGAGGGCTTGAATTGCCCGATGCTGCTATCACAGACAATTGTGAAATCCAGATGGTCTGAAATACCATTTTATATATTCTCAGCAAAAACCGAGCACATACATGTAATACGACTCTCCTGCTTGCATCAATATTATAAAATGACTACGTATTGACAATGTATTGTGGGGAGGGAGGGGGGGGGGGTCGTCTGACAGCACCGACCCCCTGGTTATGGACCTGTTGCAATAATAAAATGCAACATTGGTGTTCATGGTCGTGTTAAAGATAGCATGATAGAGTTCAGGTTTAATGTTTAATGGCTTTAAACGGACTATCGACAGCTCATTTCATCTGCATGGATGGGGGCGGGTAACTGAATATTTGCATACAATTTCCATCCAGCCCTGACATTAGACAAACCGGATCTACTGTCAGGTCTTCACACTACACTATAGTAAATTAGCCCCCCCCCCATAAACGTGGTATGATTACCACTGATCGTATTACTCTTACAATGGGGTTAGCCGGATTCAACTCTCGCCTACAAGAAAGCTGAACATGCAAATAAGGGCCAAGCCAAGGATATCGCACTCCCTGGCAATGATCAACCCCACCGTTAATTATATAATAAAGTACCATTCACTTGCCCCAAACCTGCCACTGTATTTTATTTCTATCTGAATACAGGTATTTGACACGGGTATTATGTTGATTCACTCAAATGCATGAATACCTAGATGTATTTGTAAATACGTTCCTGTTTTCCTTTGATATTGTCAACATGAATTCAGAATTATGTTCCACTTGAAATCCAAGATCGTGACTATGTAGTCGTTTACTAACCATTATTATGTTGCAGCTAGAAACTATTGTTATCCATGAGTTTCACCAATATTTAGTTGATAACTACGCAATATAGTAGCCATCTTGTTAACTAAAATGGCGGTCATGAAATATTATTCTTTATGTTGTCATCGGAAACACTAAAACATTGATTTTAGGGTGTGGCATATGCAATGTCATTGATGACTACCCTACTTAATATAGATGTGTCAGAATTGTATCCATGTTGGCGGCCATCTTTGATTTACCTTTGTTTGCGGCGAAAGATAATTCGGTACAGTTTGGAACACACGCCTCGCTCTTTTACACCATTACAAATATGTTTTTCAATTATGTTTAATTTCTTTACTACTTTGTCGATCAACAGCGCCTAAGAGCTTAAGCGATACTTAGCGGCCATCTTGAATATTCCAACATGGTCAAATAATAAGTATATTAGATGGACTCATTCATTTGTGCAAAGAACACATTAAATAATAACAAAACAGGCAAACAACTGAAATATAAATGTGCATGAAAGTGTAGCTATATATTTGTGTTATTCCACACACATTTACTGCACGTCTGTGTGAATATTTGGCATATGAATTTGTCAGTGGTGAATTGTTTTTTATAAGTTATCAAAACGTATTTCTATGTATGTAAACGCATAATGTAAGTACCAAACGCCATATAATAATCGAGTCAGAATATATTTAAGACAAAATGTTGATACGTGGTGGCCATATTGAAAATCTCACAAATACACAACTGTTTGAACCACCATAAAAACGAATCGTCTCATATATGTCCTAGGGAAGAATATTCAACAATTTAAACAACTTTATCTGATATTTGAAGCATCATAAGCACGTACATGTCCATCTACTGATATAAAATATGTTTTTGAACTCATTTGACCTCTTTGCACTTAATGACCTCAAAAGTGACCTTGTCCCACTTAATTGAATTGAATTGACCGACACCGGATTCATGTTCAGGAAGGTATGATGTATCAATCTAGCATAGTCGTTGCTTTTGCTCTCTTGGGTTGAACAGAAAGCCACTTCTCTTCAAAGTGCCCCTCCACTACTTAACCCAAGGTCAAGTTATATAATATTCATGTTTTTTATACAATTGTGCCAAGTTTGAGTGAAGGCTGCCAACAGGCGAGCTTCGTTGTCTTCTGACAACTCTTGTTGATTCGACCCCAGGGTCATGGATTATCTCCCTCTTTTCGACTTTGAATTTTCCAATTTTGGCTTGTAACTTGTAAAACTTTTAAACTGTAATAGCTACAGACCTGAACTTTGGTATATAGCTTCCTTATGATGAGTAGATGCGCAAATTTGTTTTTGATTCGGCCTCCAGGTCATAGATTATGTCCCCTGTTTCGACTTAGAATGTTTTATTTGACACTGGGCCATGAATTATCTCCTCCTTTTGGACTTAGCATTTTGCCTCGTTTACTATCAAAACGATATGTGGGGCATCCGTGTTCTATGAACAATGAACACATTTTCTAGTTTAATCAATATGCCTCATTTGTCATGAAATCAATAACTACGGTACATTACAGACCACTACTGACCATGTTCCCAATGTTTGAAAACAGTGTAGAACCAGATGATCTCGCTGGTAATTAGCCGTCTCGTCAGGATCTGCACTGTTTGTGGATGGATATTTTCTGCTTTTTAATGAAAACACCGTATTTCTGACTATTAATGGCATAGTTCAAAAGTCTACTTTGAAGAGTCCATGCCAGATACTTGGGGGAGAAAGAGTTGTCACTGTTGATAAATATCATATAGGAATGAATGGCCTTTTTGTGGAATTTATCGGGGTATAAACTTGGAAAAGTCGCGGCAATACTGGACAAAGCGATAAAAAATTACAATTTTCGAAAAAAAAAAAAGAAAAAAAAAAAGATTTTTTATTTTGATTTTTTTTCGAAAATTGTAATTTTTTAAGGCCTCGTCCAGTATTCCCGCGACTTTTCCAAGTTTATATCCCCGATAAATTCCACAAAAAGGCCATTCATTCCTTATAATTCCAGCATTTGAAATAAATTAATCAAGAAAATGTGTTTATTTTCCGTTTTCTTAAGAATTATTTTAACTGCGCCTGACGGTTACGGAAAGTAGTTCGGTATTGGAGTTTACTGGGATATAAATTCTGGACAGAGACTTGCTACGGACCAATCAAATGTTAGGGAATTGTGTAAATATTTTTGTGCTGGAATTATTATATCATAACTCATGTAAGATCCTCTTTAGACACAACAGGTTCTGATAATTATACCCACTTTTTTTGTAAAAAAAAACGGGTATATTGTTTTCGTCACGGGTGTCCGTCCGTCCGTCCGTCCGTACGTCCGTCACGTTTCTTGTAACTCGAAAAACTTTTTCACCTTCATACCTACGCGCCTGATATTTGGTATGTAGCTTCGTTATCATGTGCAGATGCGCAAAGTGAAATTTGGATTTTTGATCCGACCCTCCATCATGGATTATCTCCCCTCCCCCTTTCGGACTCAGAATTTCCCATTTTTTCCTCGTAACTCGAAAAACTTTTTCACCTTCATACCTACGCGCCTGATATTTGGTATGTAGCTTCGTTATCATGTGCAGATGCGCAAAGTGAATTTGGATTTTTGATCCGACCCTCCATCATGGATTATCTCCCCCTTTCGGACTCAGAATTTCCCATTTTTTCCTCGTAACTCGTAAAAACTTTTTCACTTCATACCTACGTGATATTTGGTATGAGTTCGTTATCAGTCGATGCACAAAGTGAATTTGATTTTTATCCGACCCTCCATCATGGATATCTCCCCTTTCGGACAATTTCCCATTTTTTCCTCGTACTCTTATTTTCACTTTACTACGCCCTGACATTTGGTATGTAGCTTCGTTACATGTGAGATGCCAAAGTGAATTTGGATTTTTGATCCGACCCTCCATCATGGATTATCTCCCCCTCCCCCTTTCGGACTCACAATTTCCCATTTTTTCCTTGTAACTCGAAAAACTTTTTCACCTTCATACCTAGCGCCTCATATTTGCTATGTAGCTTCGTTATCATGTGCAGATGCGCAAAGTGAATTCGGATTTTTGATCCGACCCTCCATCATGGATTATCTCCCCCTTTCGGACTCACAATTTCCCATTTTTTTCCTTGTAACTCGAAAAACTTTTCACTTCATACCTACGCGCCTCATATTTTGCTATGGTAAGCTTCGTTATCATGTGCAGATGCGTAAAGTGAATTCGGATTTTTGATCCGACCCTCCATCATGGATTATCTCCCCCTTTCGGACTCACAATTTCCCATTTTTTCCTTGTAACTCGAAAAACTTTTTCACCTTCATACCTACGCTCCTGGATATTTGGTATGTAGCTTCGTTATCATGTGCAGATGCGCAAAGTGAATTCGGATTTTGGATCCGACCCTCCATCATGGATTATCATCTCCCCCTTTCGGACTCACAATTTCCCATTTTTTCCTTGTAACTCGAAAAACTTTTTCACCTTCATACCTACGCGCCTGATATTTGGTATGTAGCTTCGTTATCAGTGCAGATGCGCAAAGTGAATTCGGATTTTGATCCGACCCTCCATCATGGATTATCTCCCCCTTTCGGACTCAGAATTTCCCTATTTTTCATTGTAAGTCGAAAAACTTTCTCACCTTAATACCTACATTTCTGATATTTGATATGTAGCTTCGTTATGATGTGCAAAGTGAATTCCGATTTTTGATCGGACCTTCCATCATGGATTATCTCCCCCTTTCGGACTTAGAATTTCACTATTTTTCCTCGTAGGTCGAAAAACTTTTTCACCTTAATACCTACGCGTCTGATATTTGGTTCGTAGCTTCGTTTTGATGTGCTGATGCGCAAAGTGAATTCGGATTTTTTATCCGACCCTCCATCATGGATTACCTCCCCCTTTCGGACTTAGCATTTGGGGAAAGTGGGTATATTGCGATGGCGCGCCATCGACTTTTTCTAGTTAGTTTTTGTTCTATCTACTTTTCAGTTGTGGTGACGTGTTTTTGAATAATGGTGATACAGGGGTAAGTTTCAATCAAAATCAAGCAATTTGATTGGATGAGAAAATCAAATAAATTGAGCAACCAATCAAATGTTGATTTGTAGTTCAAATTTTCATTTCATGTTTTGAACATTTTATAATCAGAGACGTCGAAACTGGCTATGGACTAGCATAAATATATAACAATATTACACTCTACGGTGTGAATTAACATGATGTTATTTGGTGAGATATGGCTATGAGATATTATCATCATAATCGTGTAGACGTGATACACATACATTTGTAGGTCTCCGACCGGTATGTCATAATTTTACTTGTACATGTACTTAGAAAAAATTCTTGAATTTTATTTTTATTTTTAATAAGAATTTAAATTCATATACATGTTGTATGTTACTTTCACAGCAAATAAGAATTATGTTACACACATTGTGCTTTCATACTGGTGAAGTTATAGTGGAAATTCCTTACCCAATTATCTCCCTTGTTTATCACATTTGGACATTTGCCGTCCATAAAATTAAAAAACAAAATACAGGTAATTCTCGTTATCTTAAAGTTGACCGTACTGAGCAAAATATATCAACATATCCAAAGTTTGAGATAAAAATTCGCCAAATTTAGCGACCACTCTCGAAAAATCCGAACAGAATCACTTAAAAAATACGGACTTCACTTTACTTCCTGGTTTTCATAAATCGCGTACTTTCTTCACGCATGTGGGTTGTTACTAAATATATCGCATATGCATGATACAGTTTCTGGTACACAATATTGGTTTGCAACACATAACCAATACACATCAATGAATAATCGTTACATCTAAATGTCAATGCTCGACGTCTCTTCTGACGATGTTACATGTATTATTATTCAATCGTATCATGTAAAATACGCATTTCGTCCCCAAACTACGTCGGACCTAAGAGTCGTCGGCCACAAGCAAATTTGGCCCAAGTCAAATCATTTTAGCTTGCGCTTCACATTGCATTTCTGCCTCGCAATAACTGATCCAGTTACCCACCCCACTCTTGACTATTTTTGTTGAGCCCGCTTGCGGTAAACGTGACATAGTGATCACATTGACGTTTGGGTGTCCGTGCGTCTGTTGTTTTGCATACGACCCACATCCGACCACTCAAGGTCACTGACGACTTATTCACCTTGTTTGTAAGACAAAACTGTTGTTTTTTTTTAGCTCACCTGAGCGAAGCTCATGTGAGCTATAGTTACTGCAATGTGTCCGTCGTCCGTCGTCCGTCCGTGAACATTTTCAAACGTCTTCTCTTCGGTAACCATTGGGCCTATAGTCACCAAACTTCATGGTCATTGTCCTTAGGTAGGGGGATTACAAAATTGTTAAAATGACGTCATTACGTAATCCAAGATGGCCGCCATCTAAAAATAGCACAAATTCTTCTGAAATCTTCTTCTCAAGAACCGCCAACCGGATTTCGACAAAACTTGGTAGGAATGATCAATGTACAATGCTCTTTCAAATTTGTTAAAATGGTGACCCCGGGGTCAAAAATGGGCGTGGCCCGTGGGGTCAAATTGGGGTCAAATTTTATTTTTGACCGAATATGGTCATGTCTTTATCAAATCGAAGGTATCAAAGAGGCGATCGCTCTTGTACATTATTTGTCGCAATTGGATGGTCATGTCATCCAAGATGGCCACCGAAAGGTCAAAAGGTTGTTCTTTTATTAGAGATTTCAAAATTCTTCTTCACACGAACCGCTTGGCCCATGGTGGCCAAATTTCACAGTTATGGTCCATGGGTGAAACCTTTTCAGATTTGTTAAAACGGAGGTTGTCGCTAATCCAAGATGGCCGCCGTCTAAAAATAGCACAAATTCTTAAAAAATCTTCTTCTCATGAACCGCCAACTGGATTTCGACGAAACTTGGTAGGATTGATCGACGTAGAATGCTCTTTCAAAGGTGTTAAAATGGTGACCCCGGGGTCAAAAATGGGCGTGGCCCGTGGGGTCAAATTTTATTTTTGACCAAATATGTTCATGTCATGTATCAAATTGAAGGTATCGATGAGGTGATTGCTCTGGTGCAATATTTGTCAGAATCGGATGATTATGTCATCCATGATGGCCTCCAAAAGGTCCATTTATTCAAGATTTTGAACGTCTTTTTCTCAGGAACCACATGGCCGATGCTGGCCAAACTTCATTGTAAGTTAAGATCCTTAGGTGAAGCATTTTCAGATTTGGTAAAATGAGTCATCGCTTATTCCTAGATGACCGCCATCTACAAATAGCACAATTTTTTTAAAACACATATGAACTCAATGTCACATTCTCCTCTGGTGTTCATGGAGTCATGGTGAGCGAATTAGGGCCATCATGGCCCTCTTGTTTCAATAACTCATCAACCGTTTCACCGATTTTGATAATATCTTGCCACAATGTGTGTCTAGGGATGGTGCTTTGTTTTGCATACGACCCACGTCCGAACACCCAAGGTCAAGGTCACTGAGGACTTGATCTTTTTTTATTATCAAGGCTGCCAGCGAGGGGATTAGCTTCGTTTAACAATACCAGTTCATAATTCCAGCACAAAAATATTTACACAATTCCCTAGCATTTGATTGGTCCGTTGCAAGTCTCCGTCCAAAATTTATATCCCAGTAAACTCCATGCCGAACTACTTTCCGTAACCGTCAGGCGCAGTTAAAATAATTGTTAAGAAAACGGAAAATAAACACATTTTCTTGATGAATTTATTTCAAATGCTGGAATTATAACGAATGAATGGCCTTTTTGTGGAATTTATCGGGGATATAAACTTGGAAAAGTCGCGGGAATACTGGACGAGGCCTTCCGGTATTCCCGCGACTTTTCCAAGTTTATACCCCGATAAATTCCACAAAAAGGCCATTCATTCCAATATTGTTTTTCAATATATCTGTTGCTACATTATATATATCTTACCCTGAGATCACCAGAAACCTCGGCAGGCTCGACATGCAGGCCGCGACCATCTGGTTATGTTGAAGTTATGTTGATTACTGTAATTAAGATTTCTATAGATGTGTGAAAACTTACCCGAGATAATCTCGCTGATTCAGACTTGGCGGTGCCGGGCGCTTAATTTTCACATCGACTTATCAGAATACGAATGTGAAGGAATCGTACTATCGGGACTCGATTTCCACTTTGACTAAACCGAAATATCGATTTTTCTGATATCGATTTATCAGGAGTAAAATACATGATCTATATAGGGACCTCGGACATATATCGAGATCAGCAGGTATATCGAGATAAGCGATATTGAGATAACAAGAATCAGCTGTACTACATTTTGTATATCGCCAACAACATCTGAAACACAGTGCCTTTGACCTCAGGCTGTCGGCATGTTGATAGGAAAAACATTTATAGTCATTCATTGTATAGTCAATGTAGGCCTATTAATAATAAATACATTGACTTTACAATTACAACAAATATATTGTTTTTTACACGTCTAAAACATTAGATTGTCTATCCTATCAACATGCCGACCACCTGTGCCATTCACAACTCAAATACTGCATACAATCAATTTATTCTGTCCAATTCACGTTGTCGCTACCAGCAAGCATAATGTGTGAAACTTAAATATTTTTGTTGTGAAATTATCATACTATACCGTACCACATTCAGAAGTAAGTTTTCATTCCGGAAACTACAGTGATTTGTGGCTGACTTGAGAAATGGAGCTTATGCGATTTGTGACCCGTGTAGCTCCGGATCAAATGGCACACTTGTGTAGCATAATAACAACCTCTAATGCTTGTTAGAAGCATGACGGGTGTTTCATTGATGGAATGGTGAACAGTGCAGATCCTGATAAGACTGTGCGGATGCACAGGTTGATCTGGATCTACACTGGTCGCAAAACCCATAAGCCCCATTTCTCAAGTCACAGCCTTGTATATTCTATATAATCAATATATTCTTGTTTTTCCAGGGTATTGGAGAAATGGGTGACGTATTGGCTGGTCCAAACGGTAGAGCCGAATTTCGACTCATGAACGACAAGATGAAAATCTGGGATATGATCGGTCGCTCCATGGTAATCCATTCCAGCAGCATAGATCAGGTCCAATCGGGCAGCACTGATGATAAAAGGTATACACCAGTGTTATAAATATAAACCGTGTTTCCTTAAAATGTTAACGGTCATTACTATTTATTCTCTGTATTTATTTTTTGAATTAATTAGTTTAAGTAATAAAAGAATAACATGCCTCATTTGCATATGAAAATAGACTGATACTAACGCGCGTCACTATCAGTAAAATAAGCATTACTGAAGGATTATATCTGTATTGTGGGCACTCGTAATTTATAGAACTGGTGGAATAGTGACACAATTTTACACTTATTTAATTCCTATAAAGAACATTTTGTGCCTACTGAGTGGGCATGTACCTTTAAGGGGCATCATTGATGTTAGAATTGGTAGAGTTTATCGGTTTGACGTCACATTGCTTAGTTTAAACTAAGGGGCCTAGAAGGTTGAACACCAGTAGCCTATTTAACCAACATTGCAAAGTATACTTTTCTAGCAAAATATACTTTGAGGGAGTAATCATTTATTTTTCCCAAAATGCATTATTTCATATAGAACTAATCACTGCATATATTTGATGATTAAAAGTATGCAGAATTATTATACTGAATTTATTACATTATCACAGCCAAAATGGCTGTGATAATGTAATAAATTCAGTATAATAAAAATTAATAAATTTATCAAAAAATTGAAAATTTCTCCCTCAAAGTATACTTTGCTAGAAAAGTATACTTTGCAATGTTGGTGAAATCGGCTACAGACTTCCAATACAGAATGTGTGGGTTCAAACCTCGACTTAGGCATCAAAAACATACTTTCATACTATTTCCATCCCACTAGTCTTTCGAATGTGACTTGAAACCGATATCCCGTACATAAATGGCCCATTCACTTTTCTATGTCATCAATAATCTTCGGCACAATGTCTGAAAAATGGCTGGCCAGTTACCATGGTTACCGTTTTGCAGGCTGGTGTGCGGTGTCATTGCCCGGTCAGCCGGCCTCTTCCAAAACTCCAAGAATTTCTGTGCGTGTGACGGGGTAACTCAGTGGGATGAGAGAGATGTGCCGCTGGCTGGAATTGGTCGGCAGGCAAGGATGTAATTGGCTGGAGCCAATCAGATGCGAGGAAAGATTCAGCTGACTGGCTGGGATTGGTCGGCAGGCATGGATGTAATTGGCTGGATGTGATAGGGTGGGATTTTTATACAGAAAATGATCTACTTCATCCTTTCAACATGAAATTTATATTTGTTGTTTGCCGTTTCATTGTTTGATTTTAAATATTTTGTAACAAAACATGTTTTGACTGCGTATGAGAATCATCTGGAGACGATTTGCAAATGCTGCCAAACAATTTGTTTTCGAGAAATAGGACACGTAAGAAAAGACAACAGACGACAATTTGTTTTCGGCCGTTAAACCAATCAACCAATCAATTGCTCCAAGTGAAAATGCAAATGTAGTGAAATTGATTATATTACCGTATTCTTGCGATTATAAGTCGCATTTTTTTTACCCAGATTTGTATCCCAGAAAGCCCCTGCGTCTTATAAATACATGTAGATACATGAGCATCCACCCGAAATATTGACATAAACGACCAAAAATAAAATGCGTTCCTATATTTGTTGTTGTTGTTAGTCTTTGGGGTAAAATCCGGTATTGGAATATTGGATTCGTATTCTAAGCAGTTCGCGCCTTACTCGCGCCTTACTCGCGCCTTACTCGTTCCGGCCCTGTGTCACATTCTGTACACATTTTCTATACCGAAGGCCTCTATCATTTTAATTATCTTTTGAAAACATTTACCGGGCCCATATCGGTCGGTGTCATTTTGCCGTGAAAAATATTGCATGACGCCATTAACGGTAAATCCCAATATGCATAATGCAATTCCACGAAAGTTATAAAACTCCATCATTAGTTTCGATGCTGATGAAAGTGGCAAGCCTAAGTCAGCTGGCCGACATCAGACACACCGCGTGTCAAGATTTACAACACAAAGCCATATCAAATATCAATACATGCGGTTGCTGACGTCAGTTTCGTATTCGTGATTAAACTGGTACCCTGTCTGTTGCGTCCCAGTGAAACAATACTACCGAGAACCAGACTCTATTTATGACACGGCAAACGTGTTTATGTGAATTGGGTCTCTATCTCTGACAAATCCCGGCTTATTGCATTAGCGGCCAGACCAGGCGGTGGATTCGTGTAGTCTGCACATGGTTTACAATATTCGCCAATCTCTAATTAAAAACATTATAATTACGTCAGCGGACAATGCAAATTCGTCATAGCTACAGGCTGCTTTCAGCGTCATTTACGGAAGATACGACTGATTTTGAAATATTACATAGGCGAAAGTTGTGTGTTGCTTTGTGGAAAAAAATCGATAACAGTCGTGTCAACTAACAGGTGTTTATCTTATGTCATCATTCAGCATGAGGCTGTAAACTGTGTGACCTTTAGGCTATGTTTTGAAATTGCACTGATTGGTCAACACGCCTTTTGATGTGCCGCAGACGTGGCGAACGTGCGACTTTCATCCTGCACCATGGGGGCAATCAGCAACCCATTTCATGCTGAGGGTACGCTTATGTTTACGGAAAATATATTTTCCTTCTATGCATTCAGAAGTATATGCCGCGACCACCATTTAAACCGTTTCGTCGAGACAGTTCAAATGAGTGGTCACAACATATACTTTCAGTGAGAAATAACAAAAATAGAAATAAAATATTTAATAAAGTTCATATCCGTAAATGTGTATTCCGATATTGATTTCGAAAATAGTTTCCGTAAATAGTGTTGAAAAGAGATAATACATACCGCAATCAATAATTAACATATAATACCACTTTCGGCAGCAATATGATCGCAAATATAACACGATTTCTGACAATAGTCTGTTACACATTTAACACGATTTTGATATACAAATAGGCAAACAAATCGGGAGCCAATGCACAACCGTGTACTAACCGAGCACGTGTTATAGTGAAGCGTGTACTACCGAGTTCACAGTGTAATTGAAGATACTAGAAAACTGAAAATTGGGGAAAATTGGGTGCGTCTTATAATCTCATGTAGACATTTTCCCCCAGATTTTGGACTGAAAATAGGGGTGCGTCTTATACACTCTTGCAACCTATAATCGGCAGAATACGGTAATAACCTTTACCTCCGTGTCCTTGGAATCTACATGTTGAGGTTATATTTTTACAATTTTTATGCCCCACCACCGAATGGTGAGGGGGGCATATAGTGTTACCGGCGTCCATACGTCCTGTCACAAAACCTTGCACTCATCTGCTTGATATTTCACACACGCATTGATTTAATGGTCCTCTACCGCCCAGAGAAAAATACACGATCATCCCGCCCCCACTAAGCCCAAGTTCAAAGTCACATACTTGGTGCGTTCAAAACCTTAACGCTTGAGTAAATGTCTTATAATTTCTGTTTCCTTACACAGATCTACTTGATATTTCACACACGCATTGCTCTAATTATCCTCTACTGCCTTGCAACAAATCCAGAATTGTCTCGCCCCTGCTAAGCCCAGGATCAAGGTCACATATTTGGTGAATTCGAAACATTATAGCTCCGGTAAATGTCTTATAATTTATGTTGGCTTACACACGGATCTGCTGGATATTTCACACACACGTTGCTTTAATGGTCCTCTACCACCATGCGACAAATCCACGATCGTCCCGCCCCTGCTAAGCTCAGGGTCAAGGTCACATACTTCGTGCATTTGAAACCTTTAACGCTCGGGTAAATGTCTTATAATTTCTGTTTCTTTACACCCATCTGCTTGATATTTCACACACGTATTGATTTAATGGACCTCTACCACCCAGTGAAAAATCCACGATCGTCCTGCCCCCATTCAGCCCAGGGTCAAGGTCACATACTTGGTGTGTTAGAAACTTGGATAAGTCTTATATGCCATGCATGGATCTGCTTGATATTTCACACGCTTTCATACTGTGACAAATCCACGCTTCTCTGGCCCCCTGTGTTTTCAAATGTGCCTCATTTTATTTGGCTGCCAGCGTGGGCATTCGTGTGCCGACATGCCATATTTCTAGTTCTTCATTTATTTTCAATGACAAACATAAACTAGTCCTTATTATAGTGTCAATAATGTATAGGTCATAGAAATATACTTTCAATTTTCAGATTGTTCCATTATGAAGCAGAAAGTGGTAGTTTTGTAAAAATTATAAATATTCGATGACATTCAAGACTGTCTTTCCTGATGATACATCTCATTACAAGTCAGATTTCTGGTTTGTTGGCAAATTATTACTTCTCTATGCTAGCAGTGAAAATATCAAATTAGGAGTATGTTTAGCTCACCTGAGCCAAAGGCGCAAGTGAGCTATTGTTACCGCTTATCATTCGTCATCCGTCAACGTCTTCTTCTTCGGAACCGCTGGGCCAATGTTGGTCAAACTTCACACACATGGTACATAGGTAGGGGGATTACGAATTTGTTAAAAAGGAGGTCGTCGCAAATCCAAGATGGCCGCCGTCTAAAAATAGCATAAATTCTTAAAAAATCTTCTTCTCATGAACGGATTTCGACGAAACTTGGCAGAAATTATCGATGTACAATGATCTTTCAAAGTTGTTAAAATCGTGACCTCTGGGATAAAAAATGGGCGTGGCCCGGGATGTCAAATTTAATATTTGACCGAATATGGTCAAATAATATATAAAATCGAAGATATCGACAAAATGGTCGCTCTGGTGCAGTTTTCATCAAGATTGGATCCAAGATGGCCGCTGAAAGGTCAAAAGGTCCTTTTATTTGAGATTTCAAACGTCTTCTTCACAAGAAACCGTTGGCCAAATGCTAGCCAAATTTCACAATTATGGTCCTTGGGTGACACCTTTTCAGATTTGTTAAAATGGAGGTCGTCACTAATCCAAGATGGCCACAGTCTAAAAATAGCACAAATCTTCTTTTCACGAACCGCCAGTTGCAAAATCAATCTAATTGAGGATGGAAGGGCATGCGTAATGGTGAAGTCCATCTTCATCGGGATTCACACATGGTCTGATACTCTGGGATTTTTCTCTCTGAGAATTAGGTCTGTGATACTAGTATGTGATGTAATCTTTGTTGAGTAAGGGCACCAGATCAGGATATTCTGTCTTCAATGCTGAATAGTATAGTAATCTCGGTGCAAACCAGTGGTGTCCCTCGTCCCCTCCCCCATACACGTGTATTACTTAACCCTTCCTACGCTGTTGACGGAAATTGCCGTCTGCTGTTTTTATGCCCCACCACGATAGTGGAGGGGGCATTTAGTGTTACCCTTGTCCGTCCGTCCCGTCCTGTCCGTCCGTCACAAAACTTTAACGCTCGGGTAAATGTCTCATAATTTCTTCATCCTTCGACCGATCTGCTTCATATTTCCTATACACATTGCTCTAATGGTCCTCTACCGCCCTGTGTCAAGCCCAGGGTCAAGGTCACATACTTGGTGCTTCAAAAACTTTTAACTCTTGGGTAAATATCTTATGATTTCTGTTCCCTTTCACGGATCAGTTTCATACTTCATATACGCATTTCTCTAATGGTCCTCCACTGTCCTGTGCCAAATCCACATTCGTCCTGGCCCCGCCAAGCCCAGGGTCAAGGTCACGTACTTAGTGCTTCAAAAACTTTAACGCTCAGGTAAATATCTTATAATTTCTGTTCCCTTTCACGGATCAGTTTCATACTTCATATACGCATTGCTCTAATGGTCCTCTACTGTCCTGTGCCAAATCCACGTTCGTCCTGGCCCCGCCAAGCCCAGGGTCAAGGTCACATACTTAGTGCTTCAAAAACTTTAACGCTCAGGTAAATATCCCAGGGTCAAGGTCACATACTTGGTGCTTCAAAAACTTTAACGCTCAGGTAAATATCTTATAATTTCTGTTCCCTTTCACGGATCAGCTTCACACTTCATATACACATTGCTCTAATGGTCCTCTACTGCCCTGTGCCAAATCCACGTTCGTCCTGCCCCCGCCAAGCCCAGGGTCAAGGTCACATACTTGGTGCTTCAAAAACTTTTAACGCTCAGGTAAAAAAAAAATTTGACTTGGAATTTGGCCTCATTTATTATCAAAGCAATATGTGGGGCATCCATGTTCTAAAACACATTTTCTAGTTCATTTTTGCTTTAATTCTTAAAAAAAAATGGTTTTAAGAGCACATGAGAATCTTCTCCACTGCAGACGATTCTCATGTGCTGTCAAAACCCGGTTTTTGTCAAGAAATATTGAAAATAAAACATTTCCAGCAGACGACAACATTTAATTCAGCGTAGTAAGGGTTAAGATGTATCGTGATAAAAGTAGGCCGGAAGCATCCTGTTGTGGTCTCCAAACCTCGCGAAGTTGAGTAAGATATAATATATTATATATTATCTGTACAGATAGCGAGACAACTCCTACCCAGGCAACTTCTCAAGTTTGTCACTATGTGCCTGTCATGGGCTTATTTTGATGTTTATTTAGTGACAACTTTACATACCAGTATTTGCTAGATTTTTATGACATTGCATAGGTGAGCGATATAGGGCCATCATGGCCCTCTTGTTCTTATTTATCTGAAAATGTGTCAGAATTTCATTACATGCCCACTCAGTAGGCACAAAATGTTTTGTTTAGGAATTAAATCTATAATTGTGTCACTATTCGAGTTAACATTTTAAAGAAACATGGTTATCGCCACTGATATCAGTGTGGAAATTTACGTCGGATATAAAATGTATAATATTGCCAATCAATACATGTTTCTTTTGCTAGAAAATGTCATATCTACAGAATATACAAACTTAGCTGTCTCCCTATATTATAACCTGTCATGTGGGACCCCAGCTTGAAGTTTGGAGGACTCAGTTCTAATGAAAGTTCAATTAATAAAATTCCGAGACATATCCATGATATTTATAGGGAGAAATAAAGAAAATATAATGAAGCGACATTTGCTATTTTTGTCTTGCCCGCGAAAGCGGAAAGCGATGAATGTAGATATAGGACTATTCTCGGGGCCCCAGGGTCAAGGTCAAGGCCCCAGGGTCAAGGTCAAGGTGGAACAAGGCGAGACATTTGATTCCGCGGAATTCTTGTTTAACTATTGATAGTCATCAAGTTTCCCAGCATGCAAAGAGTTAATTATAAATTATGTATTGTTTCATAAATGTCTTATGCAATAGAAAATAGTTTTGAAAACCCTTTATACATGTAGTAATTGAGGTATGGGCCAATTATAATTGTATTGATTCAATCTTACTATTTTTGTGTTTGATTGATTATAATTATTTTCTTTTGAAGTGTACATAGGATCACAAATATTCCAAAGTAATGGCAATAAATAAATATTCAATGATATCGTGTTTGCGACGTTGGGAGGGTGCTCATATCTTAACAATGAATCCATCCTTAACCCATTTCTTTCGGAATACAGAGTATGAAATTTATCAAATATTTTATTTTTATTATTGTTATTTCTCAATGAAATTATATGAGACGGTTCAAATTTGTAAGCGCATAGAAGGAAAATATTTAGGATTTTCCGCAAACATAAAGGTGTATCCTCAGCATGAAAAGGGTTAA
This sequence comes from Conchocele bisecta, assembly GCA_029237695.1. Lineage (NCBI taxonomy): Eukaryota > Metazoa > Mollusca > Bivalvia > Lucinida > Thyasiridae > Conchocele > Conchocele bisecta. Next base: position 100,094,136 of record CM055269.1, on the reverse strand, counting down.
CTGAATTTTATACCGTTTATTTAACCAGGTGAGCTGATTATCATGAAATAATGCACAAGTTCATTTAGCGGTAGGACACAATCACGAGGGAATTATTTCAAGATAATCAGCTCACCTGGTTAAGTAAACGTTTTCTTACATTTCATACACGGTACTTTATAAAAACAAAGCAAATCAAGCGTAGATATGGCCAAGAGGTGTGCAAATTAATTTCTGGAGGTGGGTCGTTGTGAAGGCGACTGTCACTATTCAGAGGGTGTGTCTGAGAACAGCATTTGTTTGGCCGAAGGAAACACGTCATTGTGACGTTACTGACGTCATTTCTCCATATATGGGAAGCACGAGATTGGTGTAAACTACTGCTGCCCAGTGGTGTAATTCCCCGTTATATTTCTGTAACCTACTGGCTGAAATGTAAGAAACTGGGATACACACCTAGTACAAAGTGATATTGTGTAGTACACAATCAATCAGTAATATTCCTCTTCAGATTTGAATTTGACGAACAATATTATTGAATATTTATGGAAGTGCGCATGTACAAAGTAAGCAATACGATGAAATGAAACAGATGAAACCGTATATTATTTTAAATAATATTTATTAAGTAATAATGTTAATACAATTAAATACAAGTGTATGTCAATACTTCATGTGATTTGACTGAAAGCATTACTTGTGGTCATATCCCAACTGTATTTTAATAAATCAGAACTGAAATTTGATTGTAATAAATAACTTGTGGTGTGATGTATTCAGGGCTCCAGATAAGGAATTAGTAATTGAGTATTGTCACTCCATCATTTCTGAAGCAATTGGGTATTTCAAAATTTTAATTGGGTAAAATAAAATCACACTACTGTTTACACATCAGCAGACCGCAATTATTGAATAGTTTGCTTCTAACTGAAAACATGTCTTGGCATTTGGAGACAATTCTAATGAAATACCAAGATCTGTTTTCATGGAAAAATAAGAAAAATATGCTATATTTGTGGTCTGTTTATTGTTTTTTTGTAGCATGATAAAGAAACCACAACTTTTTCATTTCTTTTTGATACTCACTACTTCTGATTTCAATTGGGTTTTTGGCAATTTTAATTGGGTATTTAAGCAACTACGTGCATTATCTGGAGCTCTGAATTGTATGGTATGTGGTGTATATGAATATTTTGCCAAGTGTGGCAGGTATAAGTTGTGGCCGAAAGGTTGGAGCTACTGGACGTCAATACCAGGGGTTGTGGGTTCAAACCTTGTGTTAGGCATCAAAAATACTTTCATAGTATTTCCACCTGACTGGTCTATCGGATGGGACTTAAAACCGAGGTCCGTCCCTAAATGACCTTAGCTGTTGCCGGGACGTTAAACTCACCAGATCAGAATGTTAATGTTTCTACAGTGGAACGTTTCAGGTATATGATCTGGTATATGATATGACTACGTGTTTTGTAATCATGAGACATGCATTGCCAATATAGCTTAGTTACAGTGAAACCTGCAAAATTGGTTTAGAGAGGTTTTATCATTTTACCAACTATGCGAGTACTGATACATGTACAGTCGAACTTCGATGGGTCGAACAGCCTGCGGGGTTAAGTTTTAGTTCGACCCATCCGTTGTTCGACCCATCATGATTTTCTACTGTAACCATTTCAGATCTACGAGTTGGTCAGTGTACTAAGTGAAACAAGTCGTCATTACGACACGTTGTTTCATATAAATGCGCTTACATTTGCATTTACGGTTGATTTTCACAGTCGTTTATTAACAGAAACAGGCTTTAATAAAATAAAGAAAGCGGCAAACTCACGTGTGTTTTTATTTACATAGCCATTATACAACAATAGAACATGAGAACAACAGAAAATGATTACAAAATACAATTGGCGGACTTGATTGCCCCGTCCGATACGATCATGTGAAAGCATCTCTGATTTTGTACCTATTGGCATTTGCGTAATTTCATGACAAATATTTATCTAATCAAATATAAATCTTTGTGAGTGAATATGTATTTGCCATAAAATGATGCGCATGCTTGTAGGTATAAAATTACATCGCTCGTCATACACTGATAAATCAATAGATGCATGCCCAATCGCCCCATCACTACTTCGGACCCGGAACCACATTCACTGCATATCCTAATTTACTATCACATGGAACCCAGTCCCATAAATTACCACTTTAATTAACTAACAACTTCGCCGACATTGGTCAATGCATAATTACCACGTATGCTGGTCACGACTACTGTTATTGTATACGCTCAAATGACCACTTGAGATTTGTTTGACAACCGGTTAACAATAGGTGTGAAAGTCAATCAACTAGTCTGGAGACAATCGTCTGACATGTTTGAGTTTTTGTGGTGTTTATGGTGGATTTATACACGACCGGGCGTGACAGCGATTCGAGGCATTGAGGGTTGTTCGACTTTCACAAGTTCGACCTATACCGGGTAGTTTTAACGTATTTATATAGGAATTCTGCCGGGACCTAAAGGCTAGTTCGAGGCAAGCATGGCTGACGAGTTTACCAGGGTTCGACTGTACATGTATTTCAATTATCTGTGTGGGTAGACCTTGGTTGGGACCAAACAAAGGGTAACTTTAATGATGTGTTTCGTCCTTTACAGAATCCCGATATCACTGGTTTGGCCCTCAGGTACATTTTTAGCTCGACTATTCGAAGAATAGTTAGAGCTTATGTTGTCACCCCGGCTTATGTTATCTCCTAGTGATGTACAACAATAACCCCTGATCTATATTTGACCTTGACCTACATTTCCTCTTGAATTACTTAGTTAATTCCCCTTGGTTAAGGTTTTTAGTCAACCTTGGTTAAGGTTTTTAGTCAAGCTTGTACATGGAATACTATTGTGCATACTTGGACAACCTTTTCTCATAGGGATGTACATCAATAACCCCTGATCTATATTTGACCTTGACCTACATTTCCTCTTGAATTACTTACTTAATTCCCCTTGGTTAAGGTTTTTAGTCAAGCTTGTATATGGAATACTACTGGCCCTACACCCACCATACTTGGACAACTTCATCTCCTAGTGATGTACATCAACAACCCCTGTTCTATATTTGACATTGACCTACATTTCCTCTTGAATTACTTAGTTAATTCCCCTTGGTTAAGGTTTTTAGTCAACCTTGGTTATGGTTTTTAGTCAAGCTTGTACATGGACTACTATTCTTTCTTTTCTTCTTAGAGCTCCCACGTTTATTTTTCGTGGTACCGACGTATGTCGTATAATTGTTGGATTCCAACTATGTTCTATTCAGTTACAGTGTTAAATTTGTGTTGCTATTTAATAGTGAGTTATAAGTTGTGCTTCCTAATAACGAATTTACAGTCCTATTTATTTATTTGTGAACGAGCTATTTACATTACACAAGTTAAATGTAGTTATTTACGGTGTCTTCGGTGTCGATTCACAGGTCCTCTAGCAGTTTGGCTCTTTCCACATGCAGGCGGTAGATGTATTCGCGACTGATTAGTTCAATCTGTTCGATGATCCGACCTGTATCCAGAATACTCGCGATGTCCGGGTGTGAGGAATCCAGCGAAAACTGTGTCAGTAGCACGGGATTATTGACGATAGTGTCCATCTCGTCCGAGTGATTCGCGAATGCCCTCAATTTATTTGAGTACTCGGTCCTAACTGAAGTTAAAGCGGTGCACTTAGAGATGAGGTGCTCGCGATTCTCTGGTTCAGTTTTACATAGTTTACAGGTCGGATTTACTTTAAACTGGTTGAACCTAGCCCTATTTGCCTGCAGTGTATACGTGCCTGTCAATAGCCGGGCCTTGATCTCTGCTCGTCTGACGTCATGCCGGTTGTTCCTTACGTAAGACCATGTGTGATGAGCTGTACCAACTCTGACTGCCTCTGGATTAATGTACTTCAGTGAACTCTTCGAGGTGATATCCACCCTCCATTCTTCTTCGATGGCACCATTCACCTTCCCCTTCACTGTCGTTTTCCACTGGCTCTTCGACACAGGGTTTCGCATTAATTCGAAAGATGAAGGTAAGTCATACTTTCGGAGAATATCTTCGACTTTCATAAACCACGAGTTGTCTCCCTTGGATTTAGCTGCGAGTTGTCGTTCCGCGACCTCATGGTCAATAGCATTCGAGTCTCTGGCTATACTGCTGAAGTGGTTAATCATATTACGTTCGATACAGACTTTGATGGGCAGGATGCCAAGTAGAGCTCTAGTGGCGGTAGTCGATGTTCGAAGTGGAAGCCCTTGTATTTGCTTCAGAGTCCTATTCTGGAAGCTTTCTAGCTTGTCCATATCTTTGACTTTTAGATTTTGTACCTCCAGACCGTAGGTCATTCTTGGGATAACATATTTCCTCCACATCTCGCCCTTTATCTGTTGTTTGACACCACTCTTTGCCATAGGAAGCCAGATCCCATCAGTGAGTAGGCCGTCTGCCGTCCAAGTTTCACCTTCTGGTCTATGTTGGCCGCGTCTTTATGGTTTCTACATATGCCTAGATGTACGGTCTCGTCCACTATTGGGAGTGACTTTCCGTAGAGGGAGAAGTCTTCTGTCTGTTTTGCATTATATAGTAATACTGCACTCTTTCGAGGGTGGATGTTGTAGCATTCATCATTTGCATAGTTCTCTGTTTCGGACAGCATCAGTTGTAGTTCCCGCCTATCGTGAGTAATTAAACATAGGTCATCCGCACATGTTGCATGGGGGACGTCAATCGGGCCTATACTTGCTCCACGGTAATGAGCCTCCAAACTTTTCAGTAGTGGGTTATTATACCGCTTGTAGTGGGATGTCGACAGTACTCCTCCTTGGCGTACTCCCTGCAATATGGGGAAGGGTGTGGAAAGTTGTCCGCGCCATTTTACTTTTGACGTCATCTCCGAGTAGAGATTCTGTAGTAGGAGCCACTCGTCACCTTCAATCCCATCTATGAATAATTTTTGTAGGAGGGAAGGGTGGGAGACAACATCAAATGCTTTCTGGGTATCTAGGGTTGTGACATATAGGGCTTTTTTCTGTGCTTTAGCTTCGTTGATGCACTCAGTGACCAATACGGCAGCGTTTATTGAGGATGTGTTCTTTGTAAAACCCTTTTGCAGTCTTGACTGAGTTGGCTCAAGGATACGGTTATGTCTTTTATTGAGAATATGTTCCAGTACTTTAAGAATGACTGGGGTAACTGTGATACCTCTATAGTTTGCAGGATCTTGTATGCTGCCTTTCTTGTGTATCGGGGTCAGTAGTCCTTCTTTAATGGCAGATGGGACATCTTTTAGACTGAAGATTTTGTTGACTATATCCATGACAACCGGTGCGACTGCTTTTTTGCTGATGGACAGGTGCTCGGCTGTAATACCGGAGATATCACAAGCCTTATTATTGTTGAGCGAGTCAATCGCTTTCTCTACCTCACCCACCGTAGCCGCCTTGATCGGTGTCTGCTGTAATTCACATATTTCCTGTATCGATAGAATGTCCTGTTGAATCTGCTCAGCGTGGTCCCTATTATACCGTTCCTCTTGGGCTTTGGCCTCTTGTCGTTTTACGTTAGATGGGTGGGACTTGTCTGTTGGTTTATCCGCATCTTTCCAATCCTTCCACGCCCTTCGCGACTGCTGTACAGCTTCTGTAATCTCTGGTGACCAAACTCTACATATTTTCGACAGATCGGTGGTGAGCTGTGTCTTGTGATTAGGTATACTACATGTAGCATAGGTTGCTTTCTGGAGTATATCGGTCAACTTCATGATCTCGCATTGGAGGTCGAAGAAACTTCTACCTGCTGATATGTTCACAGTATCTATCTCGTCACATATGAATGATTTATATGCATTCTTGTCGCATTTGTGCCATTTTGGCTTCAACTGCACCGTCGCTTTCTTCCTGTTGACCTGGGTGTTTTCAAGATTTATGTCCAATCTGATTGCTGTGTGATCTGAAGTATTCAAACAGTGTATATCGAGAACCTTAGTTTTCTCCCGTATCATATCCTTATCACATTTCACCAGGAAGTAGTCGATCTCGGATGAATCGGCCCGATTGGGATGCTGGAACGTATGCTGGCCGGTCTGAAAGTGCCGAAGTCCCATCTCTCCCACAAAGGATTTCAACTTTGTGTCCCTGTCATTTCCTGGACGTAGTAAGAGCGAGGAGTTCATGTCGCCACACATGATAATCTTGTGTGTGTTTTGGTATTTCAAGACGATCTCACGGAGTTGGTCCATAGTTGCCTCAAACTCGTATGGGTCTTGGTCCTGTACACTAGACTTCACATATTTGCGGCTAGGCATGTATACTGCGATTACGAGAATCGGTCGCTCTACCTTTATTTCCAGGGTACAAATTCTATCACCTCCCTCCTTGACATCACACGTTCGTAGGTCCCAGTCGGTTCTGTATAGAATGGCCACTCCACCATATCCCCTTGGGGCGCCCGCAGGGGAAATAGGATCAATAGAATCAACGGCCGTTGCAATTACTGCATGATTTTTTGACAGTGTATCGAGTTGTTTTAACTGGTACTGGAATAGCCAGTGTTCCTGCAGACATAAGATATCAGTGTTCTTTAGAAGAGACTGTACATATACGTAATTTGCATTTATATTCTTGACGTTGAGGCTTGTTATAGAGATTGTCGTTGCCAGGTCAGCTGGAAGGCACGGCCTATGGCTAAAAAATACTGAGTTCTGCTATCCGCCGCTGGTGCTGGTACAGCAATAGGAGATGTTGGGGGCCCTGTAGGGTCGTGTATAGATCTTCTCGTAGAGATATCTTCCACCTTGTGCGCTCGCTGGTCACTGCGTGACGGTACCGAAGCATCAATAACAATTATCTGGTTGTGTTTGTCTGTTAGTGTCTCTGGAGTTCTGCTATCCGCCGCTGGTGCTGATACAATAGGAGATGTTAGGGGCACTATAGGGTCGTCTATAGAACTGCTCATAGAGGTTTCTTCCACCATGTGCGTCTGTCGGTCACTGCCTGTCGGTACCGAAGCATCAATAACAATTATCTGGTTGTGTTTGTCCATTTGTGTATCCATATAAGGGGGGTTTACACACTCCTCTGTTGATTGAAGTGATACTTCTGTACGTTCATTCAGTACTGACCCTTCTGTGGTCTGATCTATGTTAGGTCTCTCTCTGACCGTCTCTGAGACAGTAGAGGTCATACCCTGGTGTGTCTGCGGAGATTTTGAGTCATTGGCATTTCGGACGTTCTGTTGAGTGATTACCTCTCGTGGCTGACTAGTGCACTCGGGGCCCCGTGTGGGTAGACGGAAATGTCTATGGGCTCTGTCTGGTCCGGTGGTAGTTGAACTTACTGGTGCCTGTGGTCTACGTTGGGGGACCTGGTATGTGGCGGGGTAACTCAACCCCGTGGTCGGCTGTGCCGGTATGTAATATCCCATCGCCTGTCTAGTATAGGGCTGTGTAGGCTGGTAATTAAATGGTACACTGTGAGTTATCAGTCCTGGCTGCGCCCGTAGATTAGCACCGTAGGTATATGGGTTTATCACTCTGTCTCCCGTCAGACCGCCATAACTTTGTTGAAATACTCGATATTGTTGTTGTTGTTGTTGTATTTCTTGCTGTTGCTGCTGTTGCATTTGTTGTTGTTGTTGTTGCTGGAGAAAATACTGTTGATGCACCGTTGAGTGGCAGCTCTGATTGTGGATATTTCCTTCAAGAAGTGTGATTCTTTGATTCATCTGATGATGTTGCTGAGTCTGGAAGTTGTTCTCCATCTGAGTGATACGTTGCTGCAACTGTTGTAGTTCTAGGCTCGCGAGCCTCTCTCTGATAGCCTGGAAATCAGTCGCTGCATGGTTGGCACTCTGGAGATGCTGGTGTATTTGTTGTTGTTGTTGTTGTTGTTGTGCCCTTTGTGGAGAAGATGTGTTCTTACTATATGTACCTTCACCCACTGATGATCTGCTTAAGTCCAGTTCCCTCTTCAGTAGTCTGTTTGATTTTTCAGAGTCTTCCAGTTTCTTTTCTATTTTATGTATATATGATTGTGCATGTTGGAGTTGGTCGTTGCTATCGGATTTTTTTGTTATATTTGTCTTTCTCTTTCCGCTATAAGCTGTAGGTTGTTGCACTGGGCCGATACTCTCTGTAGTTGGATGTGGCGGATCGGGGCTTTCGGCTGCTATTGTTGTCTGTGGAGCTGTATTACTTGAATTTCGCATTGGACCCTTGCCTATACTAGTAGAGGGAGGTTCCGGATCATTTCTCGATACCTGCTGTAATGCAGTACCTTTTCTTGAAGACGCCAGTTGCGTTGTACCTTCACTAACATCATTACATACTATATGATCCTTTAATCAGAGCGACATGTCTCTATCTGTGGGTCTTACAGTTGTAGGGGTGGCCTTATGATCTTCCGCCCTATCTGCATGAGGATATGCAAGCTTTTGGAAGGTCTGTTCAAAGTCTGCCCTCGTTGTAGTGACGGTGGCATATGGTTGCTTGAGATTGGTCTCCATCTCCTGACTCTTCATACTGTTGCTGTTCTTCTTCCGTACTGGAGTAGGACGTTTGACACTGTTCTGCCGCTCTGCACTGGGTTGGATCTGTTTAGCAGCTGTTTCGTGTGTGGTAGTGGCACTGCTATTGACTATCGGGCAGTCATCTTGGCGGCGACCACAGGCGGAGAGTATGGATTGGTTCAGGTCACTAGTCCCTTCCTCCAGATACCTGCAGCTCAGGCATAGGTATTCACAATCATCTTCCTCATATATATCCAGGAGGCTGGTTGGAATCTCTTCGCATGTGTAGTGGTACCAATGTATACAGTTGTTACATTGTATTCCTCGTTCTACCGTAGACTCGCAATGGGGGCACTCATCAGATGGTATATTCTGAATAGAGCATTCATCTGTATCTATATGAAGAGACGTTAGATTCACAGGCTTGGGAGGCAGACTTGGGATCGAGACCATTGCTGAGTGATTCAGTCTGTTGGTGTCAGTTAAAATTGAAAACTCGTCTTTAATAATCCTTTCTATTGGATACAAGAAATTATCAATGAAGACCTCTGTCTTTTTGAACCCATTGACCAGGATGGAGCACTGAGTATTATAAAAGTTCATGGTGAATTTATGTAACTGGCCCTCTGACCCATCTTTCTTCTTATTCAAGACTTTGTGGACAGTATCTATGGTTCGGCCCGACTGCTGTACATTTTGTGCTGTTTCAATGTTGAACAAACTCGCAAAGGAGGGGTCAGAGAATTTTCTGTTAGTTTCTAGAGTCAAATAGTCTGAAGGCAGCAGAGCTCAAAGTTATCACCAGGTTCATCCCCTTCTTCATGGAGTAGGTCATGTGTTCATTGGCGGTATTCGCCAATACGTATGCGGGATCTGTACTGGAGCTGGCTGGGCCAGGCTGGTCGGCCATACTGTATCTAGAAGTCTGTCTACGCATTCTGGGTGGTCTACCGGCCATGACAGAAGGGGTACACACTAGAGGCAGGGCTATAGAATATATTCAGTCAGTTGAAAATATATACTTAATTGTACTCGGAGCGTGTTCAGAAGCTTGGAGACGAATATGAGACTATACAGTAGCCAGTTAATGTTTATAATGTTCAACCAGAATGTATTCATCAGTGTACTAAGGGTAGAGGTCCGTGTAGTTCGGCTAAATATATCGGTATCACCAGTATTTAATTATTCAGTTATGTCCAAGACATTATTAAAGTTGCATAATATAAGGTAGACCGCACAAGTATGTTTTGATTCAGTAGCCAAGTAATGTTAAAGGAGTGTTCAAACAGTATGTATGAATCAGAGTTCAAGGTTAAGGTTCATGTAACTTGTTTGTTCAGATATATAAGTGTCACTGGGGTTTTATTATTTATTTATTTATGTCCATGACATCAAGGTTCCATAATATATGTGTTAGACCGCACAAATAATAAGCTATTCAGTAGCCAAATGATGTAAAGTGTTCGAACTGTATATATCAATGTTCAAAATGAATAGTATTTTATTATAATTCAGTTATGTCCACATATGTGAAAGTTTCCGCTATCAGGCATCTATAACATTGTTCCCGGTTGCTGGTGCATATGTAAAAATAATTCTAAAATACTGTTACATAGTTCATATCACAGAAATATGGTTAAAACTGTTCTCGTATCGTTGTCGACCGTTTCCGGAATTTAAAATGTTATTTCACTGTTCTCGGATGATTCAGCAATAGAACACAAGAGTTTCGTCTAAAAAGAACTTCTTTATTCAAATGCCCATCCCGACCGACCGGGCAACGTTCATTAGCGAAAGAGGGCAATAAAACATAAGAATTCGCGGAAGAGGGCAACAAAACATAAGAATACAGATTAAAAGTTTATTATGCTCTTGCAGCAAATATCACAGTATTGTGAATGGGTCCAAGCCTGTTACACGTTATGGTTGTGTTGTCGAAGTGTTGTAGCATAACAATAATTAGCGACAGTTGTAGCTTTTGACATGTTTAAGACCACAGTCCAAGATCAGTCGGCTAAAATTTAAAAAAAAACATCTTGACGGACAGGTTTTGGAGGTAAAATGATTCAGATATTGCATGCACAGTCTGACGGTAATACGGTAATACTCTGGACTATATAAAAGGCAGGATAGCTGTAATTAATTATTGGCAGACCACAATTTGTAGAGACCGTCCAAGTTTCCGGAAGCACCTTAATTGACTGAAAAATAGTATCTATTTAACAGCTTACAGTCTTAAAAGCACATTCAAAATTTATCAACACATGGATAAAAATGTATGCAATAGTATGTAGATGTCCTTTGCTACGTATCAATGGGGTTATGCCTTCCAGACATTTGACATTTTCAGTAAAGTCACTTTTTCCAAAATGGCGTCGCAGCCTCGTGAGTTAGCCGGCATCCAGATTTCATCAGTTTCACCCTTGGAACCTCAATTTCTTACCATACCGCACGTTTAGCTCGTTCACATTTAAGTTAGAATGTATGTATATACACTTATGAAAGTTTTTGTGACTGTACAGTTTAAAATAACCAGATATTTCTAACTAAAATCTGCTATTTTCGTGAGCTCGAAAAAGTGCGTGCTTCTCCTCCAAAATCTAGGTGCATCTTTCATGTATTGTGCATACAGACAACATACTTGGACAACCTTTTCTCATAGCGATGTACATCAATAACCCCTGATCTATATTTGACCTTCACGTACATTTCCTCTTGAATTACTTACTTAATTCCCCTTGGTTAAGGTTTTTAGTCAAGCTTGTATATGGAATACTACTGGCCCTACACCCACCATACTTGGACAACTTCATCTCCTAGTGATGTACATCAACAACCCCTGATCTATATTTGACCTTGACCTACATTTCCTTTTGAATTACTTAGTTAATTCCCCTTGGTTAAGGTTTTTAGTCAACCTTGTTAAGGTTTTTAGTAAAGCTTGTACATGGAATACTATTGTGCATACAGACACCATACTTAGACAACCTTTTCTCATAGGGATGTACATCAATAACCCCTGATATATATTTGACTTTGACCTTCATTTCCTCTTGAATTACTTAGTTAATTCCCCTTGGTTAAGGTTTTTAGTCAAGCTTGTAGATGGAATACTCCTGGCCTTACATCAACCATACTTGGACAACTTCATCTCCTAGTGATGTACATCAACAACCCCTGACCTATATTTGACCTTGACCTACATTTAACCTTGAATTACTTAGTTAATTCCCCTTGGTTAAGGTTTTTAGTCAACATTGGTTAAGGTTTTTACTCAAGCTTGTACATGGAATACTATTGTGCATACAGACACCATACTTGGACTTGGACAACCTTTTCTCATAGTGATGTACATCAATAACCCCTGATCTATATTTGACATTGACCTACATTTCCTCTTCAATTACTTAGTTAATTCTCTTTGGTTAAGGTTTTTAGTCAATCTTGTAGATGGAATACTCCTGGCCCTACACCAACCATACTTGGACAACTTCATCTCCTAGTGATGTACATCAACAACCCCTGACCTATATTTCACCTTGACCTACATTTAACCTTGAATTACTTAGTTAATTCCCCTTGGTTACTGTTTTTAGTCAACCTTGGTTAAGGTTTTTAGTCAAGCTTGTAGATGGAATACTATTGTGCATACAGACACCATACTTGGATAACTTTTTCTCATAGGGATGTGCATCAATAACCCATGACCTATATTTTACCTTCACCTACATTTAACCTTGAATTACTTGATTAATGTTTATAGTCAAGCTTGTATATGGAATACTCCTGGGCCTACATGAACCATACTTGTACAACTTCATCTCCTAGTGATGTACATCAATAATCCCTGACCTATATTTGACCTTGACCTACCTTTATCATTGGATTACTTAGTTATTTCCCCTTGGTTAAGGTTTTTAGTCAAGCTTGTATATGGAATACTCCTGGGCCTACAGCAACCATATTTAGAAAACTTCATCTCCTAGTGATGTACATCAATAACCCCTGACCTATATCTGACATTGACCTACATTTAACCTTGAATTACTTACTTAATTTCCCTTGGTTAAGGTTTTTAGTCAACCTTGGTTAAGGTTTTCATGCAGGCCGCAGCCACCTTGTTTGTCAAGCTATGTGTACATCGACAACCCTCGTAGTCGAGCTATGCTGTTCTCCTACAGCTCTTGTTGTCTTCCTTGTTACTTTAAAGTTGAATCTGGTTGTACCCATTATGAAAGTAATAAGGTTAGTACTAATTCTATTACTTTTGGGGAGTGGGGCTAAGTGACTGGTGTGGTGTGGACCTGGCACCAGGTCGGGTTATTCTAATTATAGGGCTGAATATATAATTTTTCTGTAAATTTTCAGTTCTCATTTTGGAATTTACCTCCCCCAACCCAATCACAACAGGTAACATATACGGGATTCGACCCCATTAATTTACAGAAAATATCACAGTTTCTGTAATTATATTTCATGATAATTCGCACATATTGTTAGGTACAAAATCACATGGGTTGTCTCGTATGTAGAAAGGTTGCAACTCAGGACACAAGCTTGCATTGCAACAAACATCTTGTTTATATTGATAATTTTTGCATTCGTTTTATGTATATTATGGCTAGACACTGTCTCCGATTTGTGCTAATTATATTTTGATAATCATTAGTCCAATGGACATGCAAATGCATATGCTTCTTTATCGTCATCCATATTTTAATTCTATATCCGACCAATGCGACCCCCAAGATCAAGTTCAATCGGCTCTGAAATTGGCTATGCAGATTTTTTAATTTAACTCTTTCACCCGTAAGTAACTGGAATGGATACAACCATGTTGTTTTTCAGATTTTTTCATTTAACTTTATTGTAGTAAACTTGCTCAAAGTGTTTAAAGGTCACGGACGGTTCTGTGATGTAAAACTGTCTGAGAATATTGCATACATGGAATCAGAAATTATATTGGTCGAGGCTGAGCTGTGCTCAGTTTCAGCCAATTGTACTGCCTGATTTTGATTACGAATTTCAAGAATATGCCTTATAATTAGATCGCAGGACCAGTCCTAAATTCAAATATGCATATACAGTGCATACAGGTGTTTTGTTTTGTAATTGTTTTAAAGATAACATAATTAAAATATGAATAATGATACTTTCGTCTGTAAATCCATTGTTATACCCCTTGGCAATACGAAGTACATTACTAATTGTATCCCCCGGACTCCGTCGGGGGATACTATGGATTTGACAGCGGGCCTCGTCCGCGTCCGCGTCCGCGTCCGCCGCAGACACTTTTTGTCCGGAGCATAACTCGAACACCCTTTGGAATATTTTCATGAAACTTCACACATGCATAGACCACGACCCGAAGGTGTGTTGCGCACAAGAATGACAACTCTTGCATAGCTAATTTTTTAGTTATCTCCCTTTTTTGTTCCGCGCACTGATTTCGTGTCCGGAGCATAACTCGACCACCCTTTGGAATATTTTCATGAAACTTCACACATGCATAGACCACGACCCGAAGGTGCGTCGCGCACAAGAATGACAACTCTTGCATAGCTAATTTTTTAGTTATCTCCATTTTTTTTTTCGCGCACTGATTCAGCATAACTCGACCACCCTTTGGAATATTTTTATGAAGCTTCACACATTCAATTAGACCACGAACCGAAGGTGTGTCGTGCACAAGAATGACAACTCTTGCATAGCTAATTTTTTAGTTATCTCCCTTTTTTGTTTTCGCGCACTGATTTCCTGTCCGGAGCATAACTCGACCACCCTTTGGAATATTTTCATGAAACTTCACACATGCATAGACCACGACCCGGAGGTGTGTCGCGCACAAGAATGACAACTCTTGCGTAGCTAATTTTTTAGTTATCTCCCTTTTTTGTTTTGCGCACTCTACAAACTGGACAATAATGCATGAAGACCCGTTTTCTCTTGTGCTCTGTACACCTTACCTGTAGAGAGAACAATAGCCTTCTCCGGTTGAACAATAGAGACTGGGAGAACCATTCACCTGTGCATGTGCTAGCATGTGCAAATGTCCAGTCTTGACCACTATCTGACCACAGGTAATTTATACAGGTAAATTACTACATTGTATATTACATTTCCGTAAACTGTGTTGAAAATATTGTGGCATTATGTGGACCTGTGCAGATATATGTAGATAAATATAGGACTATTAAACAAAAATTCTGGGCTCCAGTAGCAAGCATTATTATTTTTAATTTTTAAACTTTTTTTTTCCATTTTTTTTTTTAATTTTTTTTTTTCAAATTCTTTTTAAATTTTTGTCTAGTAGCATAAGGTCGTAAGTGCTATATACAGACTATTATCATATAATAAAACAATTATTGACTAGTGAGCCATAGAATATAATCTGATATTCCATGGCTCACTAGTCAATAATTGTATAACATGTTCGGGCCAGTGAAAATTGCTTTCGGGCCCAGGCTCGAGGTCAAGGTCAAAACTTTAACACTCGGGTAATTGTCTCATAATTTCTTCATCCTTCGACCGATCTGCTTCATATTTCATATACACATTGCTCTGGTGGTTCACTACCACCCTGTGCCAAATCCACGTTTGTCCTGCCCCCACCAAGCCCAGGGTCAAGGTCACATACTTAGTGCTTCAAAAACTTTAACGCTGGGGTAAATATCTTATAATTTCTGTTTTCTTTCACGGATCAGCTTCATATTTCATATATGCATTGCTCTAATGGTCCTCTACCGCCCTGTGCCAAATCCACGTTCGTCCTGCCCCCGCCAAGCCCAGGGTCCAGGTCACATAATTGGTGCTTCAAAAACTTTAACGCTCAGGTAAAAGAAAATTTTGACTTGGAATTTGGCCTCATTTATTATCAAAGCGATATGTGGGACATCCGTGTTCTATGAACACATTTTCTAGTTTATTAAACTTCACACATGCATAGAAGACGACCCAAAGGTGTGTCGCACGTAAGAATGACAACTCTTGCGTCGTTAATTTCTTAGTTATCTCCCTTTGTTGTTTCGTGCACTGATTTCGTGTCCGGAGCATAACTCGAACACCCTTTGGAATATTTTCATGAATCTTCACACATGCATAGACCACGACCCTAAAGGTGTGTCACGCAAGAATGACAACTCTTGCATCACTAATTTTTTAGTTATCTCCCTTTGTTTTTCCGTCACTGATTTTGTCTCTGGAGCATAACTCGAACACCCTTTTTTCAAACTACTTGTGTATCTGGGGAGGGGGATACACATGCGCTTGTCGACAAGCGTTCATTTCTAGTTTTTATTAGCCAGGTTTTTTGAAAAAAAATCCAGGCTATTGGATTGGCGAAAGCCGGGCGGGGGGCGGGCGGGCGGGCGGGCGGGCGGCGGGCGGCGTCCACAATCAATGTTAAGTTTTCGTGTTTGAGTCCATTTCTTTGTTACTGTACCACCTAGGACCACCAAACTTTCACAGCTTCATAATCAAGGGGTGCCCACCACATATCACTATCCAACATGTTACTTTTTTTTTAACTTGACCCATTTTTTCCGCGCAATCGACTTAGCCATTTTCAATGTTAAGTTTTCGCGTTTTCAATGTTAAGTTTTCGTGTTTAAGTCCATTTCTTTGGTACTGTACCACCTAGGACCACCAAACTTTCACAGCTTCATAATCAAGGGGTGCCCACCACATATCACTATCCAACATGTTACTTTTTTTTTTAACTTGACCCATTTTTTCCGCGCAGTCGACTTAGCCATTTTCAATGTTAACTTTTCGCGTTTACAATGTTAAGTTTTCGTGTTTAAGTCCATTTCTTTGGTACTGTACCACCTAGGACCACCAAACTTTCACAGCTTCATAACCAAGGGGTGCCTACCACATACAACTATCCAACATGTGACCATTTTTTTACCTTCACCTATTATTTCTACGTAATTGACTTAGCCATTTTCAACGTTAACTTTTTAACGTACGTCTGGTTAAATTTTTGGGTTAAAACTTTTTTGTTATACTATATCTCTGCAACTGCTTCGCCCATTACCTTGAAACTTCACATGGGTGTTTATCATCGTCCATATTTTCACTCTAACCCCCAACCGTGCGGCCCCTGTGCCCAATGTCAAGGTCAAATTACTTTGAATTTATTTGTTAAAGTTTTTTCGTGTACTATATCTCTGCAACTGCTTCACCCATTACCTTGATACTTCACATGGGTGTTTATCATCATTGTCGCACCCGCTTGCGGAAAGCGCGATATTGTCGGCATTTTGGCATATGTCCGTCCGTACGTCCGTGTGTCCGGTTAAAGTTTTTTCGTTAAAGTTTTTCCATCTACTATATCTATTTTTTTAGTGTCCATGCCTCTCCCCAAGGCGCGACATGCAGGCCACGGCCATCTAGTCTACAAAAAGTGGGTATAATTATACTATCCAAGTGTCCATGCTTGGAAAAAACCTGGCCTTCGTGGCTTTGCCTCGTTTCTTGTTTTATATTTGTACAAGTTTTGGTTTGTCTTTGCAGGGTGTGGCCTTGTAAAAATGTCCCCCGCCCCCGGCCACACCCTGCAAAGACAAACCAAAACTTATAAAAATGTAAAATATAGTATAAACATATTTTATTCATATTATTGTTACATGATATAAATGATGTAAATCACGAGCAAAACTCCAGGTAATATGAATGGGATTCAGAAGAAAGCAAGTTGCTTATGCGAATCTGTCTCCCGATGGGTAATAAATCTAGTCAATAGGATGGATTAAGTAAGCCAGCCTATGGAGTATGGATAACTGGTCCACTCTTTCGAATAATAATTACATCATGTGCATGTGTGCACTCAATCCAACTGTCGGCTAGTGGGACGTCCGATGCTACTCCATAACTGTGCTTATTAAAGTTGTGATAAATCATCAATATGATATGCACTTGTAGTTATATCAAATGACCCTTTCAACAATACAGACATACCATAACGGTTGCAATCAGTGCTTATCCAGATGACCCGGTTCGTAATGTGCCGTCTCATCAGGATCTGCACTATTTGCACACATTTTCTGTTTCTAGAACAGTACCTATTTCAGGAAAATCGAATAGTCTGAAAATAACAGGGGAGTGTTTATTCCAGTTACTTAGGGGTGAAAGGGTTACTGGCCAGGCGTCTACACAGGTAGTCCCAGTAGCAGAGTGTGGGTGTGCATGCAGCTATCTAGATGATAGTTGATGATATGTGGGTGTGTGATACCGACTGTCCACCCGGCCATAGTGAGCGTTGTGTCAACTGCTTGGTAGAAAGTAAGTAAGGGAGACAAAAAGTATGCCATACTAGCGTGCAAAACGTTTTGTATTGATAATATTCTAGTATGTGTGTACTGCCTGAAATATTGCGGTGTTTGTTTCTATGTTCGCTTCCGCTATACCATGTAATAATATGTTGGCTGTTGGCCTACATCTGTTTGTAAGTTCGTTGTATAGTAACTGTTGATGTTGATGTTGCCACTGCTTACTGTCTAGGGGGCAGTTTCACTAAAACAGTTTAGTCGTACAAAGTTTAGTGAAACGGGCCCTAGATTCCCCTGCATCAAGATATGTTGATAGTCTAGTGGTAGAGCAAGTTGTGGGCTCAGTCCTCAGCCTTAGCATGAACATATTTTCACTGTTTTTTCATCACACTGGTCTGTCAGAGCTCCTCGTGGGTGGCTGGTGTGAGCAGGCGATGGGTAATTCATCCTTAACGGAATCCCGACAGGAGACCTGGGTTGGCCATCAGGTATGGCGTTGGCATTCTTGTATGTGACAGTTGAATCTGGTTATACCCCGCCCCCCTTATGTGAGAATTACGATTATTCGTAATCCTATATTAGGGGAAGGGCGCCAAGTGACTGGTTTGGTATGGAGCTGGCACTAGGTCAGGTTATTCTAATTTCAGGGCTGAATATACTTTTTCTCTATGTAAATATTCTGTTTTGCTTTTGGGATCTCCCCCCCCCCCCCCCCCCCCCCCCAATGCAGCAGGTTATATACGGGATCGAACCAATTAGCCCGGCCTTAAATGACCTTAGCTGTTGATAGGCCGTTAAACACCAATAAACAAACAAACAAACTGTCATAGCTCCAGATAAGGTGCGTATTGGCGTATTTTACGCACCTGTTTTAGCCGAATACGCATTGATTATCAACAGTGGGAGTACAAATACTCACAGCAATGTGAAAATATGCATTGTTTTTCAAATTGAGTAGTTGAACTACTGTAATAAAGTTGAAAATGTACGTAGTTGAGCTGCAAAAAGCAAACTTGCAGCTAAACTAGTACGTGTTCGACTGTATTACAAGACATGTATACATAAGTGAAGTAATAATACACCCAAATAAGTGAATGTTTCAATTTGTTTTGATCATTTGTTCCCTATTTAATAAATGTGGCAGCTTTTCAAAGCAAGCAAAGAAACAACATTTACATTTTTACTTTCTATTTGCAATTATTATAATGAGTGGGAGAGGAAAAGGGAAGAAGAGGGCAACAAGTGCAAGCAATCCCCCTGCTAAGAGAGTCAGTGGGAGGCCTGCAAGGCCTGAGGAACTGCTGAGCCTGAAGGTTCGCAAGCAGGTGAGGTCATTGACTTTGAACAAATTCTAATGGATTCTAACATTGTTAGAAGTCAGGGCCCACCAGTGGCAGAATTACAGGGGTGCGGTGTTAGCAATTCCAGTATGAACACCAATAGTTTGTAAATTCCCAAATTGAACCCATGAAGTCTGTGGAAGATGAAACATTTGTTCACATCCCAATGTCATTGAGGGAACAAATCTGGCGTGGTGAATATATAAATATGTCTCTGCTTTTGAAGGGCGCCATTGAACTAAATGACATGTGTTGCCCCAGCACTCTTCGACTTTCAGCAACTGGCCAAATTGAAACAAAATCAAGGGAATGCAGAGAAAAAATTCCTTCAATTGAAAAATGGACTGATGAATTTGTGATTTATATGTCAATTATGATCAGTAAATTCCCAGCCAAAGCCTCTGAAATGTTAAGATACATGGCTCTCATACGAGAAGCCGCATCAGGTCACAATCGAGGGTCATGGCGTTCATATGACGAGCAATTTCGTATTCGACAGGCATCCCACCACCAATCGTGGGCAAATATCAATCAGGACTTGTGGCTGAGGTGTATGTCTCTCAGCATGAACGAACCAGTTACACTTGCTACCCGTGGCCCCCAGCTAAATCAAACATGCCATGACTTTAATAAAGGATTATGTCCATGGCCACAATGCCGTTACCCCCATGCGTGTTCAACATGTGGTTTGGGTCATGGAAAATGGGTCTGCCCCCACGGGTCCGGCGCTTTAGCAACTGTAGCTAGAGATGCAGCGACAGGGCAAAGTAACTCACAAATTGGTGCTGGGTCCCAACATGCATTTCGAAGTCAGAGAGGCTACTTTCAGAGACGTGGCAGTAGGGGCTATCGTAGAGGGAGTCTTTCCCGCACAGGATACTTTGCCCGTCGATAATTCACCTGGTTCATTACCCGCAATGCTATCAAAAACTTTGAATTCTGAAAGTTTTGAATTGGCAACAACTCCTATTAATGTCAATGTCCAGGTTAGGGAACTAGCAGCTTACCAGTGCATTGATAGAGACCTACTTTTGCACGGTTTTACAAGGGGGTTTTCATTAAATTATACGGGCCCCCGAGTATTCATGGAAGCAAGTAGTTTACGGTCTGCTCGAGAAATGCCGGAAATTGTTCAACACAAAATTGATAAGAAATTTCAAGCTGGTAGTGTTGCTGGTCCATTTGAAGAGTTAGCCCTCTTGCGTGTTTCACCTATTGGCCTGGTCCCAAAGAAATCACAGGGAGATTTCCGACTTATACACCATTTGTCCCACCCCACTGGAATGTCTGTTAATGATTTCATAGACCCTTCCCTTTGCTCGGTTCAGTATACCAGCTTTGATGAAGCAGTCCACATGCTACAAGACTATGACTGACATTGTTACATTTTTGAACTAGACGTAAAAAATGCATTTCGTATCTTGTCTGTTAGACCACAGGATTTTGAATTGCTAGGTTTCAAGTTTCGTGAGAAATATTATTTTGATAAATCAATGCCTTTCGGTTGTAGCATTAGTTGTAGTATGTTTGGACAATTTTGGTACTTTTATTGAATTTGGTATGAAACGCCGAATGAACACTGGTCAGCTAGTTCGTTACTTGGATGATTTCCTGGGTGCAGAAAGGTCTTGGAGTCTTTGTTCTGAACTCCTGGCATGCTTGCAAATGTGGCTTACTGAACTGGGTGTACCAATAGCTGATGATAAAACGGAAGGTCCTGTGAGGGTTATTTGCTTTTTGGGCTTAGAATTAGATTCAAATGAAATGGTAGTGCGGTTGCCACATGATAAAATCAAGGATTTACAGGAAAAAATTCAAGTGGTTTTGTCAAAAGAGAAGGTAACACTTCGCACGTTACAAAGCCTGATTGGCTCTTTGAATTTTGCATGTAGGGCCATTGTACATGGACGAGCTTTCTGCAGGCGGCTAATCAACATGATCAATGCGACATGTGGGCTGACAAAACTTCACCATCATCTGAGGGTGAATAGGGGAATGCGACTGGACTTACAAATGTGGTTGAATTTTTTCCAAAAATTCAATGGTGTCTCTGTTTTTGACGACAGATTTTGGTGCTCCAATGAGGACCTGCAGCTGTTCACAGACAGTGCCGGTGGTCTGGGTCAAGGTTTTGGCATTTACTTTCAGGGGAAAAGGATGTGTGAGGCTTGGCCATCTGAATGGCATAACACAGGTATCACCAAGGACATAACTATTCTCGAGTTATTTCCAATATTAGTAGCAATACAGGTGTATTGAAATGATGAATAAGAAAATAAGACTGCACTGTGATAACATGTCAGTAGTTCACATTGTCAACAGTATGTCCTCAAAGTCTGAGAATGGCATGTGCTTAATACGTCAGTTGACACTTTGCTGTTTAGAGATGAACATTGTTATCAAGGCCTCCCATGTCCCAGGTGTTCAAAACAATATTTGTGATGCTTGGTCTCGTTTCCAGCTAACCAGATTCCACCATCTAGCACCAGAGGCAGACACAGAGCCACACCAGATGTCAACCCAGCTGTGGGATGTCTTCAAACAGGGGTTGCCACACTGTTAAAAAGGAGTCTCGCAGCAAATACAAATGCTACTTACAGCAATGCGATTGCCGCATTTGACACATTTCGAATATCATATCAGTTCCAAACTGATTGGCCTGCTCAACCAAATCATATTGTATTGTTCATCTCGTACTGTTTTGAAACTGGCTATGCTCCTGCTACCATTTCAACATACATTGCTGGTATTAGCCATAAACATAAACTGCACTCATGGTACGACCCTGCTGGGTTATTCTTAGTTAGAAAACTACTAGAGGGATGTAGGCGATCACGCAGGCAGATCGACTGTAGAGCTCCAATATCTCTTGACATGTTGCAAAAGTTATGTAATTCATTGGTCAGTATTTGTTATAACGAATATGAATCAACACTCTTTAGAGCTGCCTATCTACTTGCCTATTTTGGCCTGTTTCGTGTTGGTGAACTTGTCTTCACCACCCAAGACCGACTATTACACCCACTGCATCTGGACGATATTTCATTTGCAACACCAGGTATGCTTACAATAAAGGTGCGGATATCAAAAACAAATCAATCTGGTCCACCCACAGTTTTAAAGATTCCTTGTGAATCGCTAAACAACCATCAGCTCTGTCCAGTCTGTTCG
Source organism: Conchocele bisecta (assembly GCA_029237695.1). Taxonomy (NCBI): domain Eukaryota; kingdom Metazoa; phylum Mollusca; class Bivalvia; order Lucinida; family Thyasiridae; genus Conchocele; species Conchocele bisecta. The sequence continues at coordinate 100,071,833 of CM055269.1, read as the reverse complement.
TTGAGCAAATTTTGCAGCAAACGGCCAAGCAAAAAAGGTAAATTGTTTGTGCATCAAAACAAAACTCCTTTTACAAGGTCTCAATTTGCCGGCATACTTTCTAAAGCAATCAGGTTTAGTGGCATTGCAACCGGGCATTTCCGAACGCATAGTTTTCACATTGGCCGGGCATCACAATTAGCGGCAGATGGTGTCGATTTTGAGACGATTCAAAGGTTAGGGAGTTGGCAATCAACGACATATAAGCGTTATATTCGTTAACTACAAACTCATTCAAATCATTTCAAAAACAACATCTGATAGTGAATTATGATAAGTTCATTGTCGTATGGACCATTGGGGACTCCATCCTGTACTGGGCTGGTAATAGAGCATCTGATATAAGACCCCCATTCAGCATGAAGATCCGATGGTACGGCATCCGTGGAATGAAGTGGCCTGATTTCCTTCCAACCATCCAGCGACATATGTTGTTTGAGGTGCCACCACAACTCGTACTAATCCATCTGTGTGGGAATGATCTAGATACAGCAAGTTTATTTAAACTCGAAAAATGGGTCAAAAATGGTATTAACCACATTTACACAATATTTATAACCACAGTCATTGTTTGGATTGACATTTTGCAACGACTGACATGGAGGGGTGTGGGTGACAAAGTCAACATTATTATGGAACAAAAGAGACGCCGGGTGAATAGATTTGGTAGGCGGGCAGTCACAGATTGTCGAAATGGCCACATAGTGTCTGCCCTTATTAATTATACACAGTCGGAATTATTCCGATCTGATGGAGTCTACCTATCGGATAAGGGAAATTACATATTACTTGACACAATAAGACAAGCCACTATATCCCATATACCATGTGTTTAAAATTTTGGCGGATAAATTTAAATAATGAGCAATATGTACATTTATTGTGGCGGAAAATTCTAGGGGCCGGGGGTCGATCAATTCACTTTCATCCATTTGCAATAGTCTTATTTGAAATAAATGACTTATTTATTTATTTTAGATAAGACAAATAAATCAAAAAGTATTTTTGTCCATTTAAAACTTGCAGTTGCATCTCCCTTTTACAACGGTTCTTAGTGAAGGAAGAGACAATTGCAGGTCTGGGGACCAGGCTTATGCTCTATCGTGTCCTGGCACTGCATTGCCGTGTGTTCCCATTTTGGCTATTACATCATAAATGTCAGCCATCAGTGTTTCCTGCGTGTGTTTCCTATCTCAATCAAATGGTTGAACATCAGGCACTTTCTGTGTGTGTTTCAGATATTATATACATATGTGTGTATGTGTGTGTATTTATATGTATATAACATTCAGTGCCTAACTAATCCAATATCATTTACAATACATCTTGGACGACCCTCGGTCCATGGCATTTTCCCATTGCCTCAGTCACGGTGCCAATTTATTGGCATTACCTAACGGGGCTCATTAGCGGCCACATACATTCCAATATCATTTTGATGTTGTAACTAAAATACAATGTGTTTTATGGTGAAGATAAATCAAGTGATTGAATCTGATGTGTTATTGTGTTTTTGAATATGCGAGTCATAAAATAATGAAGAACATCAATAATACATTTGTAAAAATAAAATACATGTACGAGTTTAATTTGAATCAGGGGGTACAATACTCTTCAGACACAAAGCTTATCTGGAGCTCTGGTCTGTTCAGGGGCGTCAAACCAATACTTTTGACAAATATGTGCTGTTACAATGGCATTAGTGAACTGGATTTTTTCAGTCAGCAGAGCTTGCAATACCCCCTGGGTAGTCACTGGCACCAAATTGTCTTGTCTAAGTCTGTTGGGAGTGGGGTGGAGGATGACATAATGATAGAAGATCACCATGTGAAGGCATGTATTAAATACATGGATCACGACATTCCATGAACTTTAAAGTTGTGTGAAAGCGCCAAATTTGTGAGGGGTTGCAGTGTCACAGATTTGTCACAGCATGACATTGGACCATCAGAGGATATCAACAAGTGTATTAACTCTTTGCATGCTGGGAAATTTGTGGGCTATAAATAGTTCAAAAATAGCAGACGACAATTAATTGTATTTTCTTTTATTTCTCCCAGAGGACGCAATTGTAATGAAATTCAAAGACATATTAACAGAGAGAAATAAGAAACAGACGAAGCAAGTGGATAGCGCCGTGACAGAGCGCTGCCAGCAAGAGTACACGTCACGAGTGTCCGCATGCCCGAGGGTCGTCAGTTTGAAGAACCCTGGAAAAACATCACGGGTACCAGCCAGAATATGCAACTTGTCAGCACGGACTATCACCATTCCAACAAAGTCGATTGTCTGCGAACTCCAAGAAGTGAACGTTCTTCGCAGTTGTCCTGTTGCTGACAATGATAAGTCCCAAATGGCACATGTCAGTCAGCAAACAACGACAACTGAGGGGGCGAACACGGTCAAGTCTACATATGGGGTGGATCTGGAATCATCGTCGTTGACCAGTGACCAGAAAGCCGCCGTAACCCACATGATGTCTCGGTGGCAGGACATATTTTCGCAGGGACCCACCGATCTCGGACACACCGACGTGATTCGATTCCACTTAGAGAACGACAAGCCATTCAAAGAACCATACAGAAGGGTACCACCAGGCCTGATCCAAGAAGTCCGCGAGCATGTGGCTGAGATGCTGAAAGCCGGGGCCATCCGCGAATCGAGCAGCCCATATTCCTCCAATGTGGTAATCGTGCGGAAAAAAGACGGAACCATCCGATTTTGCATAGATTACCGCAAGTTGAATCAACGAACGACAAAGGACGCGTATGCGATTCCCCGGATCGAAGAAACTCTGCACCTCCTAGCAGGCTCGAAGTATTTCACAAAGCTAGATTTTAAAGCTGGATACTGGCAGGTGGAACTTCGGGAAGAGGACAAGTAGAAGACAGCATTCCAGGTTGGATCAATTGGCTTCTATGAAGCTAATAGAATGCCATTTGGTCTATGCAATGCGCCGGCTACTTTTCAGAGGCTGATGGAAAGATGTATGGGTAACATGCACTTGCAAGAGTGTCTAATATACCTAGATGATATTATAATATTTTCGTCAGACTTTGACGAGCATGTCCGGCGCCTAGAAGCTGTCTTCTCGCAACTGCGGAAATTCAACTTAAAGTTGAAAACATGCAAGTGCGAGTTCTTTCGGCGCGAGGTAGTCTACCTAGGCAACGTGGTGTCGGAGGATGGCATCAAGACGAACCCCACGAAGATACAAGCTGTGAAGGACTGGCCTGTACCCAAGTCTGCTAAGGAAGTCGGGAAGTTCCTGGGATTCACCGGCTATTACCGCCGCTTCATCAAGGGATACGCCACCCTCGCACGGCCCTTGAATGATCTGCTGGTGGGACTCTCAACCGCCAAGACTCCCAAGAGCAAGAAACCGAGAACACCATTCGTCTGCTCCGAGTCGCGGCAGACTGAATTTGACACGTTGGTCGACCAGCTGACCAATCCGCCAGTATTGGCATATGCCAACTATGACTTGCCGTTCATGGTACACACCGACGCATCCGCCAGTGGATTAGGAGCGTTATTGTACCAGCGACAGGACGGGAAGGATCGGGTGGTAGCCTACGCCAGTCGGAGTCTCAAGCCATCCGAGAAAAAATACCCGGCTCATGAACTTGAATTCCTGGCGTTGAAGTGGGCGATCACGGACAAGATGCACGACTATCTGTATGGAACAAAGTTCTCCGTCGTCACTGACAACAATCCCCTCACGTATATCCTGACTACGGCGAAGTTGGATGCGACGGGTGGCGGCACTTGCCAATTACGATTTCACCATCAGCTACCGTACTCGCAAGAACAACAACGATGCTGATGGGTTGTCCCGACGCCCAACTGTCGTCGATACACCGGTGCTGAAGGCAGTTTGCCAGGCGGTATCGGTTATCTCAGCAGAGGATACTCCCCATGTGGATAGCGTTGTACCTTCGATCAACAGTGCCAAGTTGCTGGACAGCGTGGTACAAGACCCACCTGCAGAGCTGGTCAACAGATTCTCCTTGTGTGATAACGACTGGAGGAAGGTGCAGATGGCAGATCCCCAGATTCATTATATCATCGACTCTATCAAGAGAGGCGACCGGCCTTCCGCTACGCGGGCTGGTGCCGAGGCTATTGATAGACGATACATCAAGAATTGGGATCATCTGCTTCTTTGCAATGACATCCTCTACAGAAAGACAGCACTCCAGGGGCAAAAAGTAAAACAACTTGTTCTGCCAGAACTTCTACACGATGAGGTGTTCGCTGCACTCCATGATGACCTGGGCCACCAGGGGCGCGACCGAACCATCACGCTGTTCAAGCAACGATTCTACTGGGCAGGCATGGAGTCGTACGTGCGGGAGAAGGTCAAGACATGCAACCGATGCATCCTGCGGAAAACGGAACCTACAAGAAGCGCAGAACTGGTAAACATCACGTCGTCTGCGCCCCTGGAGCTGGTATGTGTGGACTACCTGTCACTCGAACGGTCTAAGGGAGGATTCGAGAACATCCTCGTCATCACTGACCATTGCACGAGCTACGCACAGGCTATTCCGACTAGGAATCAGACGGCCAGGACGACGGCGAGAGGGTGCTTTTCGACTCATTCATTGTGCACTACGGGTTTCCGGCCACCATACACAGCGACAGGGGCCAGAACTTCGAGTCGAAGATTATTGAAGGACTGTGCGCCATTGCTGGAATCCGCAAGTCAATGACTACACCGTACCATCCCATGGGAAATGGGATGGTCGAACGCTTCAACCAGACGCTACTGAAGATGCTCGGTACGCTACAGGATGACCAGAAAAGCGACTGGAAAGCGCATGTACCAACCCTGGTGCATGCGTACAACTGTACACAGCATGATAGTACGGGATACTCCCCATGTACGGGATACTCCCCATACTAGCTCATGTATGGGAGACACCCACGTCTGGCCATAGACGCGTTCCTGGGCCTCAGACCGGATGATGTCAGCGCTAAATGCCCATCTGAGTACATTCAGAAACTCAACAACAGGTTGGAGCTGGCATACACTAAGGCCGGACAGGAGTCCAAGCAGAGCGCACGGAACCAGAAACGGCAGTACGACAAACGGCATTCTGTGCTCAAGCCTGGGGATATCGTACTAGTCCGCAATGTGGGACTTCGCGGGAAACAGAAGCTGGCTGACGGGTGGGAACGACAACCCTATATCGTCAAGCCTCAACCAATCCCCGGCATCCCCGTGTACGAAGTCACCCCAGAGCATGAACGGAAACGGACGTCCAGAACCGTGCACCGGAATCTTCTGCCGTTTATGTGTGTGTCACCTACCCAAGATAGCAGGTCACAGAAGGCCACACCAGCCCCAATAGTTAACGTGTCTCGTGACAGAGCGGCGCCGTACGTCATTCCAATGCGCAGGAAGACAGGAGTTCCAGGTCCACTGCCTCGATCGACATCATTGACTGATGATGAGACAGGGGTGCATCGTTCCCGATCATCATCTGAGAGTGATGAGACGGAGGACGACACATCCAGCAGTAGACCTCGGCGCCAGACGAAGCAGCCTGCATGGATGACGACGGGTGACTGGGTTTTGCCACAAGCCCAGGAACACGTGTTCACCGTACCACGTTACCAAGTGATACTGTTGTAGAGGGCAGACAACCGACTTACCGTGAATGAGACAGCTACCACGACTATGACATGAGGCTTGAAGAGTGTAAGAGTGGCGGGTGCCAACGTACCTATTAGCTCTTCGAGATCTGCCATATGTACTGACGTTCATTTCTCCCGTCGTTTAGGATAGTTATATGTGGAATTATACACAGGACCCTTAATTATTTACCCCGTTAATAGTAAATGTGTGTGTAAGTTAGCATATATACACAATGTTACATGTTGCGCTTATGCTTATGCATCCATATTGGAAGGCCCTCGTGGATATTCCTGGGGCCTCTTAAGTTAACAAGCTTGTACTCGGCTTTTAGGGTGCTATTTAGTTGTTAAGCTAGGAAGCTATTAGGGGCAGGCACCACCAATAAGTGCTAGGTTACAGCTAAATAAATGTATGTGCTTAGGTGAATGACTTGGCGATATACCCACCTTCCTTGAGGGAGGCGTGGGTGGTGTATCGACATTGATGTGATGTGTGTTAGCATCTTCCTTAATGTAAGGCATTTGCGGGCTTACATACTAATCTACATTTACGAGAGACCGTCGTTAGTCACATGCCATAATGTGCCCGGATACATTGCCGTTTTCTCATGTGATACCTTGTCATATGCTCAGGTAAGTCTAGACCCTCGTCATTGTCATTTGTTATGTTACTGTGTCATTACCATCTTCTTATTTTTATTTGTACATGTGCATGTATGTATAATATGAAAGTCGGGACGACATTTTCGCAAAGCGGGGGAGTATGTGGCAGTTGGAATTTGTGGGGGGTTGGAATAAATATACAAAACCTGTGTGTGTTATGTATTTAATCCCATATCCACTTCCTAACCATTTCTGTTGTACATGTATTTGGAATTTGCGGTGATGAATTAAAATATATAAAACTTGTCTTTGTGATACATTGTAATTCCTTCCACTCATTGACTAATGTAGCCTTTCTACTGTGTGTACACCCTCTTTGTAGTCTAGTAGCGGTACCTTTAGGTCCAGTCAATGTAGTACTTTCAGATTGACCTGTAGTGTACTGGACTATTACAGTCCAGAATAGGCATTTGTTGACTGGACTAGTGCAGTTCTTTTGTTAGGAAACCTGACTAACATATGCATGTTGCATGCGCACGCAGATTTTCCGTTCACTGTTTACCCGACGCCATATTGATTAGTTCATACATTTTGTACATGTCAATAATAATAATATGTCAAGGTAAATATTGTATTTACAGGTAATGTTTTGGGGTTAATATAGTGCATTGTCTTGTCCCCAGGGATATATGCGACATCAAATATTCATTTGTGTCACATATATCGCTGGAGATCTATTCCAAAATCCGTTGTCGTGAATTGTTCACTGTTTTCCCGGCGCCATATTGATCAGTTCATACATTTTGTACATGTCAATAATAATAATATGTCATGGTAAATATTGTATTTACAGTCTATATCCACCTCCCACGTATCTACACCCGTCCAAACCAGATAGAGAACCCCCGATTTACTCTACCGGCCTTGGGAATCGCTAAGACAGAGCGACCAACCCGGCCACACATACATGCTGGTCGGAATATACTCCGATTGTCTAACAGTCAGTAGTAGTTTGATTTGTACATGTATGACATATTTGCATGTAGTGTGAGCTATGATCTGACTGCACAGATGTGCAGGCTGATCAGAGCCTATTCTGGTTATGTTTTCATATCTACAGTCAGTGTATTGGATCATATTATGATGCTCTCTTGATATTCGATGATCAACTTAATTCTGCATCATGAAAGAGAGTCATTGTGGACATTGATCAGAATACACGGACGTGTAGTTTGGTCGTAGTCTACTCTGTGAATTTCTTACGTTTTTTTTAAAATTGATATCAGGCGTGGTGTTTTCTCTGTATAACAAACGGTGTATAATAAGCATTTGCATGTATATAGTGTTGATCATAATATTCAACCTTTTGAATGCGGGAGACGAGCTATTGTTTCATATTTATCAACAGCAAAACAAACACATGGCCCAGCAGGACTCCAGAATCGTTTCCAGTGGAGATGATTCTCAAGTGCTGCAAAATCATGTTCTATTAAAGAAAAAATTGAAATTAAAATAAACAGCCGACGAAAAATAATTCAACGCTGTAATGATAATATTTACCTAAACAATACATGCAACGAATATGGCAATATTTATTGATTCTTGATATATCAAGCAATTACACGCATATCAGAGTGTGCGTGATGCACACGCTGGTCAGCGCCTACCTTGATTGTTTACATGTTCAATTTTACATAATTATTCCGGTAAACACATACTATTAAGTATATCATACTTCATTACGACTTTCAAGTGTTTTATTATTGAAAACAGAAGAATGCTTCTGACGGTTTTCAAGAACTTTTGAGACAATCAATAAGTCGTAGTATAATAGCTTTAACATATTCGATTTACGAGTTCTTGCTTCAGTAATAAAGTGTGTTTTGTATATGCAATACAAAATGTGACATAGTATAATATTAATATATTCATATTCCTTAAGCTGAATTTTGTATCCCAGGATAAGAAACTCAAGCGGACGGATGGATTTGTCAATTCCACATTTTCGGAATATGTTGGATATATTTGTCCAAAATTCATTCAGATACCTACATGTAATGAAAAGATTATCATACGTTTCTTTTTCATTACAGTGCTTACAATTAGGGCTATTTGAGATTTTCCAGGTAAACAGGTTTTCATTCGTTGCTAGAATTCCATGTAATGCTTTGTATTTAAATTGTTTAACGCGGTTATCAATTACTACTTTGTTTAGGACATAATAGAAAGATCGCCCATGAAATGTTCTGCTGAAATTGTTGTTCCCAGTATTTATTGATATATGGTATTTCTATTTTGTTCTTCAGTAGTATATAATATAGCTCTTTGTTTGTGATGTTTTGAAATGGTTTATTATTTATGTAAACCGTAGTCAAGCTAGTTTTAAGTTTTGTCTGAATGGACTCTGTGGTTGTCAAAGTAATCTTCCAGGCTCTTGGTATTGACTCTTTAATAGTGTTAATTTCCGAAATCCAGTTTTCCTTATTTTTCAAGCGGGAAAGAATATGAGTGGTATCAATTTGTCCTGACTTAGAAATTATATCGTTAATGAAAATCAAGTCTGCGTCTATCCAGCGTTTGAAAATTAAGCATTTACCGTTATCTTTTATATATTTGTTACCCCAAATGATTTGTTTACGGATATCATAAAAATGTTTTGGGTTTTCTTTATTCAACGCAATACAAAAATTCGCCCAAATTCCAATAAGATGTTTGTAGAATGTAGGAATACAGAGGTGTACATTAGGTAACGATTTTGATGGAGTCCAGGTTCGTGTTGAATATAAGAAAATGATTACCATATTGATTAAGAAAGAATGCAGGTATCAATTTCCAATTGGCGTTATCAATGAATTTCAGTGATTTAATCCACTTTAATTTCATATTATTCGCATATGTTTCGATATCAATCATTTCTAAACCTCCGTTTAATTTTTTTCCCATGATGATTGAGCGTCTAATTTTATCATTTTTACCATTCCATAAGAATCTGTAAACTATGGAACTTATTTTGTTAATTATGGATTTCGGTGTAACTATGGTTTGCATTATGTATGTCAGTTTGGATAAAAGTACAGATTTTATTACCAATATTTTGCCATAAAATGTTAATTTTCTTTTATTCCATGAATTAATCTGTTATTTTTTCGCACTGGCTTATTTTGTCAGTCCAGTTCAGATTTTCACATTCTTCTTTAACATTTCCGAAGTACACACCTAGTGCTTTCATAAAAGTGTTTGTGAATTCTATATTTAAAACTGTTTTATATGCTTTATGTTTTGATGTTCCTACCCAGAGACCTACTGTTTTACTTTTATTTAGTTTTAGCCCCGAGAATGTGCCAAATTCTTCAATTGTTTTCATTGCATTTTCTACATCTGCTTCGTTCTTTAAGAAAAGTGTAGTGTCATCAGCTAGTTGAGTCATTTTTTTTTTTCGTAGTGTCTGTTTTTACAGATATACCGTTTATTTCGTTGTTTGTTCTAACCTTGATAGCTATAGAATTTCAACAACAATTATAAATAAAAGTGCAGACAGAGGACACCCTTGTCTGACGCCACGAGATATATTAAATAGCTGTGATTTACAGCCATTGTTTATAACACATGCTGATCGATATATGTTTGTATAAAAAGTTAATCCATCTTATAAATGTTGTTTTAAATCCAAATTTACTAAGTACTTCAAACATGAAATCCCATTCTACTGTATCGAATGCCTTTCTAAAATCTACAAATAGTATAGCTGCATCCAAATCAAGAATGTTAGTATAATCAATTATGTCTTTAATTTGTCTTATATTATTTCCCATATATAATTATTTTTAATATACCCCTGTTGGTCTAACCTAATGATGTTTGGTAATATGTTTTTTAAACCTTTTGCTAAGACTTTTGCAGCTACTTTATAATCTACATTTAGGAGAGATATTGGCCTCCAGTTTTCGATATTTTCTGGATTGCCTTTCTTGAATAATAGAGAAAATACACTTTGTTTTTGAGTGTGAGATAATTCCCCCTTTTCAAACCCTTCATTTAACGATGATGTGACTATAAACCCTATCTTATTCCAAAATGTTAAAATAAAATTCGACTGGTAAGCCATCGAGTCCCGGGCTCTTGTTAAGTTTCATATAATTAATTGCACATTTACACTCTTCTATTGTCATTGGCCCTTCACAAAGATTCGCTGATCCATCATATAATGTGCTATCTAATTCGATTGATTCAATATAAAAATGTGTATCTGTATCGGTAGTATTTGAAGTGTACAGCGTTTTATAGAAGTTTACTTCCTAGTTCAAAATAGCTTCGGTGGAATGTATTCGTTTATTATTAGCAGTCAATGAAGTAATGACTTTTATATTTTGCCTTGATTTCTCTAGACTATGAATATTTTGAGTTATGTTCTCCTTCTTCTAGGAATTGAACCCTAGAACGTATTTGTGCTCCAAATGTTTTTAAATTATATATTTCTTCGATCTCTTTTTCTACTATGTTGGTTTGCTGTTTTATTGTTTCATTATTATCGGAATCCGGGGTTGAATATAAAGTCTGCAGTTTCTTTTCCAGTTCTTGCAGTCGGTTAATTGTTATGTTCTCTTGATTTCATTTTTGAGAACTTTATAGATTGTTCTCTAATTTCGTACTTACACATTTCCAATTTTGCTTGGTAACTAGTAATATTCAAAGGAATAATTGAATCAATAGCGTTATTCATAGTTTGAGTGTATGTGCTATCCGTTAAATGAGATACATTTAATTTCCAGAACCCTAGTCCCCTTTTATTGGGTATCTTAAGTTTCAGCGAAATCGCCATTTGATCTGTACTTTGAATGAGAGCTGGTTTAATGTCGTTGAGAAAATCCAAGGTATTACATTTTTATCTATTAACAAAAAATCTATTCTACTTTTGTCTGCACTATTTTTCCTACGACAAGTAAATTGACATTTATTACTGTGAAACTGTTTCCAAACGTCAGTGAGATTGTGGAATTTAATAAACTTGCTTAGATTCTCAACAGACATTTTTATTTTCCTCGATGTTGAGGTTTTATACACTCTATCCGTCTTATTGAGCGTATCATTAAAATCACCGCCTACTATTTTAACACCTTGTGTATTATCATTTAAAATATTGCTTAGTGACTTGAAATAACTATTTCTGGCATTCTTATCGTTCGGTGAGTATATATTTAATAACGTAAACATGTTATCAAGTGCTTCTATATTTAATATTACATATCGACCATTATCATCATACAGTTCATCTGTAACGTTGAATTGCATAGTTTTCCTTATTAAAATCAAACACCCTTTACTATTTGATTCTCCAAATGAGTGGAAAGTTTCCCAATCTCTCAATTCATATTTGACATGTTTAAGTAGATCTTGTGTAAAGTGAGTCTCTTGGAGTAGTACAATGTCAGATTTGTGTTGTTGTAAAAACCATTGTAATAACCTTGCACGCTTAGCGTTGTCACGAAATCCCTGTGTATGAGACTAAGTGTATACAACTATGTTTAGAATCTTCCATTGAAAAGTAAAATTATAAATATTGTCAATATTAACATAGTAACTGTATACAAAAGTATTAAATAAGTTGTGGTAAAACTGCATGTAATTTCATGCCGGATGTTTGTAACAATCCAGTCATATAACGCCCTTACTCCCTGATATGTATGGAACGCCAAATCTACATAAACTCAAATATATATTGCTAGCAACAAATATTTGGAGCTAGCAATAAATATTTGGAGAGCTCTCGAAATCAATTAATGATATCTCGAAATCAATTAATGATATCTCGAAATCATTTGGAGAGCTCTCGAAATCATTTGGAGCGAGCAATATAACATTTGATTTGGAGAGCTCTCTAAATCATTTGGAGCTATCTCTAAATCATTTGGAGAGCTCTCGAAATCATTTGGAGAGCTCTCGAAATCAATTAATGATATCTCGAAATCATTTAGAGAGCTCTCGAAACCATTTGTAGCGAGCATTATATAACTTGATTTCGAGAGCTCTCCAAATCAACGCTATATGCTTCAAATGCTCGCTAAATATTTCGAGAGCTCTCTAAATGATTTCGTGATATCATTAATTGATTTCGAGAGCTCTCCAAATGATTTCGAGAGCTCTCCAAATCATTTAGAGATAGCTCCAAATCATTTAGAGAGCTCTCCAAATCAAGTATAATGCTCGCTACAAATGATTTCGAGAGCTCTCTAAATGATTTCGAGATATCATTAATTGATTTCGAGAGCTCTCCAAATGATTTCGAGAGCTCTCTAAATGATTTAGAGATAGCTCCAAATGATTTCGAGAGCTCTCCAAATGATTTCGAGAGCTCTCCAAATCATTTAGAGATAGCTCCAAATCATTTAGAGAGCTCTCCAAATCAAAGTTATATAATGCTCGCTACAAATGATTTCGAGAGCTCTTTAAATGATTTCGAGATATCATTAATTGATTTCGAGAGCTCTCCAAATGATTTAGAGAGCTCTCCAAATCAAATGTTATATAATGCTCGCTCCAAATGATTTCGAGAGCTCTCCAAATGATTTCGAGATATCATTAATTGATTTCGAGAGCTCTGCAAATGATTTCGAGAGCTCTCCAAATATTTATTGCTAGCTCCAAATATTTGTTGCTAGCAATATATATTTGAGTTTATGTAGATTTGGCGTTCCATAGATATGTCTCTGCGCAAAGATGGATCTTAGCGAAACGAAATGTAAGACCTATACATGCAGATATATCTACTGAATAGTATGGGCAAACGTTATTGTGTGCTTTGAGTGGGCACAGATAAGTCAAATCTTTAAAATGTCGAAAGATCGTACAATGTGCACATGATAATGCCAGTAATGTTACCTGTGAAGTAATTACATGTATAAAACGCATATTAGGCACATACAAAATAATATTTACATTCAGTCTGCCTTGCACGGATCTATAATCATGGTTTAAACTCATATATGCTACTCATAGTATATGTTCGCCTTGGATAAAACCATTTATGTGATATACACCACTGCATTGCAGCAGAAATAGAGAATAGTAGGTTAGTGCCGTGAATGGGAAAAAATATATGGCAAGGCTCAGGAAACGGGATGGGCGAGGCTCTGCCGATCACATCCCGTTTCCGTGCCGCTCCAGATATTTTTCCCATTCACGGCACTAACTTACTATTCTATTTATCCCGTCAACACCTAAAAATGGCTGTAAAATGCAAAACTTGTATTGACTGGATATCAAAAATGTTTCACGGCACCGTGTTTCACGGCACATACACACTGTGTTGACGGGATAAATAAGAAACGTACTCATAATTTGTTGGATGTTATTTTCACCGCTAGTATACAAAGAGTTAAAGGAAACAGAATCTAAAAGAAATTCAACCCACCGATAAGTTTTGTGAATGCACTTAGACCCTGTGACCTTGGGATTACTGGCGGTGAGAGGGTCCTGGATTTGCCACAACATGATAGAAGACTATCAAAGGAATGCGATTTTCAAATATCAATAAGTTCTATCAAAGTCAGCAGAAGTTATAAGAAATTTACCAGAACGTCAAGTGTTGTGAAAGTGCTATGTCCTTGATCTTGACATTATTGTTGTTGGGAGGGTCATGGAAATGCGAGGAGTGTATACCTGATCAGATTGCGTATACATGTAGGTGATCTGGTGCACTGCACTGGTCGCAACATCGCAACACGCAAATAATACATGTACCCCGGTACATACAGTTGTCCGTCAGCAGTTGTTTTGGGTCAAGTCGCAATACTTGGTGCAATACTAAATGTACACTTAGTTAATTCCGACGAGTGTATAGTATCATAGAGCAAAGACAACGCAACAAATCATATCCATGCTAAAGAAAAGGACCACTGACTGACAAACGTATCCAGGGGCGGATCTGGAGGGGGGGGGGGGGGGGGGGGTCATTCAGCCACGGAGTTTACATTGATCACAGTTTAGCACCAGATGGAGCCTGAATTTAAATGCCGTAAAACACAGGAAAGTGCATTTCGAAGAGCTCGAAAATAGGACAACCCCCTAGTTGCGAACGGTAACTCTTGCAATTACTCCCGTACCCTAGCTACGGACGGTACTGGAGTAGATTGCAAGAGTTACCTGGATCTACACGTTTTGCCAATACCACCATACTTGTGGTGTTGAAAGGGTTAATCAGTATGGTCAATTATATCAATAATGGTCAATAAGCTGTTTGGTGACTAGTCGCGGGTGGTCAATGCACCTGTCATATAGTGTTTGACCGGACAAGAAATACACAGCTTAGGCCAGAAATTGGCCGCCATCATTACTCTAGATTAAACACCATTGACTGAAATGCATCATATGAAATCACATTTTAAAAGTTCGACCATAACCGGTGGTATATGGTACGTGACCTTTTCTGTATCAATTACACAAAACTATAAGCTGCAAGATTTAGCTCGGAATGATAAACAACTGCACATGTCAGGTACTTCTTATTGAAGGAAAGATATATATTTTATTGTGAAGCAGATATCTAGTATTTAAAAAGAGATATCTATCTAAGAATTGAATAAAGATATCACTTTGACTCAACAAGATATCTATTTGACAGTTCAAGATATCTCTTTGAGTCAACAATATATCTCTTTGAGTCAACAAGATATCTAGTTTGACGAAAGAGATATCTATTTGAAGCCTTTCAATAAGATATCTGTTTCGTTTCATTTTTTAATTGTATAAATGAATTCTCCCTACCAGGAAAATATTTCCACCATCCCGCTGATGGACCACAAAATCAACTTAATTATTTACTATTTTCTGATTGGACAATAATTATATGAATTGCAGGGAGCAACAGTTACTGCTAAGTAGTCGATCAAACAGATATCTATATGAAAAAGTCAAATAGATATCTAATTGATTTAACAAGATATCTCTTTCACCATAGAAGATATCTGTTTCATACAACAAGATATCTGTTTGCTATATAAGATATCTTATTCATAGAAGTAGATATCTGTTTCATTGAATCTGAAGAGATATCTTATTGACTCAAATAGATATATTATTGACTGAAATAGATATCTTATTGACTGAAAGAGATATCTATAACTCTGAAACAGATATATATATTGTTATTATCATATAGATATCTATTTCAGAGTTACAGATATCTCTTTGAGTTAATAAGATGTCTCTTTCATTCAAGAAGATATCTCTTTCAATCAACACGATATCTCTTTCTGACAAACAGATATCTTATTGACTGAAATAGATATCTGTTTGTCAGAAAGAGATATCTTGTTGATTGAAACAGATATCTTATTGACTCAAAGAGATATCTTTTACTATGAATAAATAGTAAAACGGCGTGCCATACGGCCACCTTACCTGTAGAAAGTCTGCATCAGTAGCGGCGATTTTTATATGGAATTATATAGGAGACTATTACCTTTTCTTACGTAACTTTTAAACTACACAACCGATTGAAAATGCACAAGCCACATTTTAAACTACACAACCGATTGAAAATGCACAAGTCACATTTTAAACTACACAACCGATTGAAAATGCACAAGTCACATTTTAAACTACACAACCGATTGAAAATGCACAAGTCACATTTTAAACTACACAACCGATTGTAAATGCACAAGTCACATTTTAAACTACACAACCGATTGTAAATGCACAAGTCACATTTTAAACTACACAACCGATTGTAAATGCACAAGTCACATTTTAAACTACACAACCGATTGTAAATACACAAGTCACATTTTAAACTACACGACCGTAAATACACAAGTCACATTTTAAACTACACAACCGATTGTAAATACACAAGACACATTTTAAACTACACAACCGATTGTAAATACACAAGACACACAAGTCACATTTTAAACTACACAACCGATTGTAAATACACAAGACACATTTTAAACTACACAACCGATTGTAAATGCACAAGTCACATTTTAAACTACACAACCGATTGTAAATACACAAGTCACATTTTAAACTACACAACCGATTGTAAATACACAAGACACATTTTAAACTACACAACCGATTGTAAATGCACAAGACACATTTTAAACTACACAATCCGATTGTAAATGCATTTTTCAAGTCACATTTTAAACTACACAACCGATTGTAAATGCACAAGACACATTTTAAACTACACAACCGATTGTAAATACACAAGTCACATTTTAAACTACACAACCGATTGCAAATACACAAGTCACCTTATCCAAACATACACAACCGATTGTAAATGCACAAGTCACATTTTAAACTACACAACCGATTGTAAATGCACAAGTCACATTTTAAACTACACAACCGATTGTAAATGCACAAGTCACATTTTAAACTACACAACCGATTGTAAATGCACAAGACACATTTTAAACTACACAACCGATTGTAAATGCACAATCCGACATTTAAAAACTACACAAAAACCGATTGTAAATGCACACAAGTCATTTTAAACTAAAACAACACCTAAAGCAACCAAGAATTGTAAATGCACAAGCCACATTTTAAACTACACAACCGATTAAATTGTAAAGTTGATGCACAAGACACATTTTAAATCTCACATACAACCGATTGTAAATGCACAAGTCACAAATTAATATTTTAAACTACACAACCGAAAATTGTAAGAAATGCACAAGCCACATTTAAACTACACAACCGATTGAAAATGCCAACAAGAAACTTCACAACCACCCAATTTTAAACTACACAACCGATTGTAAATGCACAAGTCACATTTTAAAACTACACAACCGATTATTGTAAATGCAACAAGCCACATTTTACAAAACTAACACCAACCGATTGTAACATGCACAAGTCACATTTTAAAACTACACAACCGATTGTAAATGCACAAGTCACATTTTTAAACTCACACAACCGATGTAAATGCACAAGCCACATTTTAAACTACACAACCGATTGTAGAAATGCACAAGTCAGCAATTTTATTTTAAACTACACAACCGATTGTAAATGCACAAGCCACATTTTAAACTACACAACCGATTGTAAATGCACAAGCCACATTTTAAACTACACAACCGATTGTAAATGCACAAGTCACATTTTAAACTACACAACCGATTGTAAATGCACAAACACAAGAGCACATTTTAAACTACACAACCGATTGTAAATACACAAGCCA
This sequence comes from Conchocele bisecta, assembly GCA_029237695.1. Classification (NCBI taxonomy): domain Eukaryota; kingdom Metazoa; phylum Mollusca; class Bivalvia; order Lucinida; family Thyasiridae; genus Conchocele; species Conchocele bisecta. The sequence continues at coordinate 100,054,333 of CM055269.1, read as the reverse complement.
CATTTTAAACTACACAACCGATTGTAAATGCACAAGTCACATTTTAAACTACACAACCGATTGTAAATGCACAAGTCACATTTTAAACTACACAACCGATTGTAAATACACAAGACACATTTTAAACTACACAACCGATTGTAAATGCACAAGCCACATTTTAAACTTCAAGTATTGTACTTTATGATGATGTTTCGATCGTGTTTTTAAAATAAAAATATTTTGGTCCTTTTTGGCTTTAGACATAGTCGGTAGTTTTTATATGATTTATATAGCAAATTGTGATTTTTCTTCTCGATTTTCATTGGGAAAATTGCAAAATCTCTTTTTATAATAATAGTTACAAAAAATGCACAGGTATTTTCAATTAGCTCATTCATTTTTCTATCTATTGATATAAAAATTATGTTTCTAAGTTAATATTATTTTGGTCCTTTTTAGATAGTAATAACGACACCATCTGTTTTCATTTTCCAATTAGCGTATCACGGACATCTTCGGCAATTTCCGTGATATTCGTTGAAACGGGCACCTGCTTACGGTCACTCTAAAAGCTTATATGTTGCCCGAGGCATGACCGTGTTGTCGGTAACATTATTAGTGAACAAAGTAACCAACATTTTCTACTGATTTGCAATTTCAGCATAGATTTTGTCTCATTTGATTATCTCGATAATTGCAACTTGCAATACTTAATATAATTTAATCTTAATTTGATTTGGCTAGACATAATTAATGTAATTCCCTTTATACATGTCCGCGCGAATTATAAGTGTTGGTCAGACTACCTTAGTTTGTAAGATTACTTACACTGGTTGTAAATATTTGTATCGTTGCATGTTTTATATTGATTTCAGGGTAATATTAACGGGATTTATACCGATTATCGAAACTAATATTGGTGAAAGTGTCACAAATTATAAAATTGTCAATACATGGAAATGTGTTTTATTTACAGGGAATTAAGCAGAATTTTCGCGAATTATTTACTGCAAACTAAACCTTGAACTATATTTGTACAACCAGTGTAGACCCCGTTTAGAGTGTGCGGATGCGCAGCTTGATCTGGGTATACAATGGTTTCAATCGCTGTTTTGCATTAGGCTACATGTTTATTGCCCGAGAACTTAAACAAAAGTTCTCTAGCCTGAGAATATATATATCGAGTACATCGGTCATCTGTAATTATTTACGTGATTTAACTAATTGTTACACTGTGTGGTTGTTTTCTCCGCATAACTATAGTGCAGGCTTCATAACGATTAATAAACAGTGTAAGCCCAGATCAGACCCATACACGTATATACACCTATATATACGGAAGCGTATACCGACCCCCCTTACATATTCTAACTATGTATGGTGTATTGATCAGTTATATGATACATATGTTTATGTAAATACAAACTTGTATTATGTATAAAAGACTAAAAAGAGATCATGGATTCATTATGCATTCATGATATTTTACACATGGACAATTGTGCTTTTTTAGAGAAGTTATATTATGACTAAAAGAGAATCTCGATTTTTTGTGCATTTATGATAGTTTGCACAAAGATAGCAGTGCTTTTTAAAGAAGTTATATTATGACTAAATAGAGGATATTCATATTTTTGCAACGAATATGACATATATATTCATCGAGTGGTGTGGAATGTCCATATTTTACGAGTGAAATATGGACATTTCACACCACGAGATGAACATATATGTCATATTCGTTGCAAAAATATGAATATTCTATTTATTATATACCGCTCCATGGAAATTAGCAGTTTTTAGACTGTATACGGTAATGACTGTGTATTTTCAGGCTATTTGCAGTCCGACACTGCAGGTGCGCGTTATGAATATAGATTAGCGGAAGTATTCGTATTTTCACCGGAAGATGTTTATTTCATCGATGAGAACATATATGACTTTTATTTACATCGTATAACTATGTATTTCATGGGTAGGTATATAATAAAATAAGTTCTCTTTTTTTGTGCATTTATGATATATTGCACAAAGAAATAAGTTATATTATGACTAACATAGATTCTCTATTTTTGTGTGTATTTATGATATGTTGCGCAAAGATAACTGTGTTTTTAAAGACGATATTAGGACTAATATATATATAGAGATTCTCATTTTTTGTGTTCATTTAAGATATTCTGTCCTAAGATAAATGTGTTAATTTAAAGATCCTATAATATGATGTATAAAGTAAACATATGAATCTTTTTCTGCAGTATTACAATTTGAACAAACATAAATTTTCGGATCATTTTTTCCTCACCGAAACTGTGAACGTTCGTACCAACTTTAAAACAGGAACTGTTTGCACCGTGTTCATTATTTCCTTATTTGCCAGACTGTTCGATAATAGGTTTATTTGCATGTTCTGTTAAACCGCATGAAACACCCATTTAGGCCAGGTATTTTATAATTTGGCAAGGAAATTACCGTTAACAAGCTAATTATTTTTCGGGAAAAAAATCCAGAAAAATTTATTGAACAAGACAAAAAAGTCCCCGGGCTTTCAACCGGTGCTTCCAAGATGGCCGCCAAAATGGCCACCAAATCACGCATGTTACGGTTATATATGATAAAGGAAAAACTATAAAAAAAATCTTATCCATATATTGAAAGATATACAATATTACACTGAGGAAAATATTAAATAAGGCTATTTAGCATTTTTTGACTAACATTTTTTCAAGATGGATGGTAAAATGACAGCCAAAATGGCCGCCTAGTCTAACTCAGGTTTTATATGTATTCTCAATTTTGACAAGGTATAATCTGACCCAACACCAGTAGGTAATACCCGCAACATCGAATCTAGTGGCAGATTGGATAGTTGAAAACTACCACTGAGTGATGTCCTCGCTTCACCTCGTGTGTACGCTACGTGGCGATACTGGTCCAATGATGCGAACTCCTCAGTACCGTACAATGCAAGAAGAAACCTTTCCCCTACACTAGCAACTTGATCGCACGTGCTTGACACGTGATTGAACACATCCATGTGAATCTGCTTAAAGTATCGCCACGTAGCGTACAAACGAGGTGTTACGAGAACATCACTGTATGTGATCTCTGTACCCATCATCATGCAATAACGTTTGCTATTCACAATAAGAAAATGTGTAGGTTGGTCTGTGCATACCTTCGTTACAAATTGCATTTAACACCTGACACCGGACATGCCATGCGGATAGTTGTAGCGATGCATGAAGGCATATCGAGCTGCGTGATGCATATAGGTTTCACGTCAGAATGTTTTGAAATATTCCAGGGCACCAGACAAGGTGGCGTATGGTCGCCATTTGTGTACTTATGTTTTATTAACGACCTTATGGATATACTGGTCAGCAGTAACATGGGATTTAAAATTGGTACCAATAGTTTGTGCGCGCCGACGGTTGCGGATGATAGGTTGCTGCTTTCGCTGTCAAAGCATGGCCTGCAGTGTTTGATGAACATTTGCTACACATTCTCGTGTGCCTGGCGTTTCCAGTACAATCCAACTAAATGCGCCGTGGTGGTTTATAATGAATCAAAACATGCTTACACGATATCAAGTAGAAAATGGTTGCTTGGCAATGCCATTGTCAATGAGTCGGACCAATACGTACACCTTGGCGTCATGTGTAACAAATACTCGAAACTACATGATAGTGTGCAACTGTGTTGTAATAAGATAAGGAGCACGTATTTTACTCTAAGTAAGTGTGGTTTATCTAGTGGACTAAATCCACTTACTTTAAAGCATATATACGTTGCTATTGTCCTACCAAAGGCGCTATACGGTTGCGAATGCTGGTGTAACCGATCAATCGGCGATACGATGACACTGGAGCGGGCTCACCGCTTATGCATTAAATGCATGCATAATCTTTATGCCAGAACAAGAACAGATGTTGTCCTTAGCTTACTGAACTGCCTTCCGTTAGATGTACTAATATCTCGCAAGAAATTGCGGCTAATTTCCGAAAAAGTCTATATGGAAAACATCTGTTAATGTCCGAACTCGTGAAATCAGTGTTAGCGAGTGGCAGATTAGAACAGCATCGCCTCCGTTCGCCAGGTTCAGAAAGGTACACGTAGACTACAAATGTAACACGTTATGGAGTTATGCGAGACTGTTTGCAGAGTATCTGAACTACATACAATATGTATGCCAATTGATTATCAACCTAACGAGATTTAATGAAACGTGTCTCAAATGTGGTTCCCTGATGGACAACTTGGTAGAACATTGTATTTTGGACTGTCCATCTACATTGAATAGTAGATGTAGGTTAATGCATGCTATACGGCAAGCTACGGTGATGCTATTTCCATGCGCCTAATGTCACTTACCAAGGAAGATTTAGTCACTACTCTATTATATTTTGATGCATTAGACAGACATTGATACAGCTGTTGAATTCAATCGCGTAGACGATCGCAAAAGAGTTATATTTGTGAGTCTACATTACGTGTGGCTGCAGTATATTTCCCGAACATGAACACATCTGTTTATTAATTTTTGTGAAATTAGTTGCGGTGTGTAGCATTAAGTGAATGTATGTACATGTATATATTTGTGTATATGTTAAAACTGTTACAATAATTGTTAAATGCAATTCCATGTCACAAATCTCCAATCATGGGGGAAATAAAGAATATATATATTTATATATATGTAATTTATAACACGAATTTGTGCGACAATGATCACCATTATAGACAATATCAGTAAGGTAATCAAGTTAAGTTTTATGTGGAACAACACATTCAATTATGTACACGGATTACCTAATTATTGGCGGGATACTGCATGTCAGCACCATAATAGAAATAATTTTTGTTAACTATGACTTATCATAATTAATAATGATTTTATATTTAAAAAAATATTATATCATACTGTTGTCAGCACAAAAGACAGCAAGAAACATAAATATGTTACAGGTGGTCTGTCATGAATGATGTTGTAAAATAACAATATCTAATTTTCACTGTTATAGTCTACATCATAGTAATACCAACCGAACGCACAATTTCAATCCATTATTAAGCTCCACTTGGTTTAGTAATAATGTGTGTATTCCTTATTTTAAATGTATATATAGGGAAGATAATTTGGTATTGCATATCAATAGTGTTCTGTAACGATCCAGCTATTAAACTCATCTTATGGATAACTAGATGTCGATGTAGCATACCATAGTATATTTTGACATATTGGCATATTTAAATAAATAGAAATAATAACTGCCTCAATTAAATTCTTGATAGTAGCATATGTGTGCCATTGTCATTGTCAAGCAATACATTATTATTGCGAAACCTTAAGTGTGACAGAGCACCTTTAACTGAAGTCATGCCATGAATATTTATATACAATGCGCGTGAATTTAATCAACATAAAATTATTTGTGGTAATGTCTACAACAGAAAGTGACATTCGAGAAAAAAATGTGAGTTATTTAAACATAGCTATGCACGCATGTTTAAAACTAGCATGCAGTGCAGTCAAATGAACAATCAGTCTAAGGACTACGTATTCACACATAGTCGATAGTTAATGAACAAGTTGTGTGAACGACCTCGATCATCCTCAATTGGCATATTCGGAACCAACCTGCCGTGTTCGTTCGTGTGTGCACTTACACGCTGACCCCACTGTAATTTATACAAAATTGTAAATGGTATTGTCCCAACATATCTATCGAATATCCTCGCTCCACGAGTAGGCGAAGGGTCAAATTAGCCATTACGAAACTCTGAAAATTTTCAAATACCCCAAACCAGAACAACTATATACTACAATGCTTTGTTGCCATCTACTCTTTGAGTCTGTCACAATATTGATTTGTATGTGCGAAACAATCGATCTTTAACCGCATTTAAGCAAGCAATTAGTGGAATACCATATGTCATACCAGACTACTATTACGTAGACTCAGGAATGGGTCAAATACTACATGCGAGACTTAGACTACAGTGTAGCTATCTCAATGATCACATTTTCCGTCGTAATTTTGTACCCAGTCCACTCTGTACTGCATGCGGTTGTATTGAGAGTTGACTTAGACTACAGTGAATGATCACATTTTCCGTCGTAATTTTGTACCCAGTCCACTCTGTACTGCATGCGGTTGTATTGAGAGTTGACTTAGACTACAGTGTAGCTCTCTCAATGATCACATTTTCCGTCGTAATTTTGTACCCAGTCCACTCTGTACTGCATGCGGTTGTATTGAGAGTTGACTTAGACTACAGTGTAGCTCTCTCAATGATCACATTTTCCGTCGTAATTTTGTACCCAGTCACTGCCTGCGGTTGTATCGAGAGTTCCGACCACTTTTTGCTTAGTTGCACTCGTTATTCTGATATAAGACTCAGACAGTTTCGTAATCTACCATATCAACTCCTTTTCGGCATACATATAGAAAACTATGAAACTAATTAGCAAATCTTTCGGAACACACAAGCATACATATTAGAAACAATGCATTTTTCTCCATAGTCATGTGATGCACTTTGTTCATTACAACCAATATATTATCAATATGATTGTAATATCCCAGGGTGGTGTATATTATTGTGAGTAATGCTAGATGTATATATGATCAGAGACATACTTACTATAATTTCATCTTTATTTGATATGTTTAGAAATAATTAACGTAATTCCCTTTTTACGTACAAGGGAATTATAAATCTTGGTCAGAATATGTTAGTTTACAAAATTACTTACGCTGGTTGTAACTATTTGTATCGTTGCATGTTTTCTCTTGATTTCATGGCAATATTAACGAGATTTCCACCGATTATCGAAACTAGTATTGGTGAAAGTGTCACAAATTATAAAATTGTCAATAAATGTAAATGTGTTGTTTTTATTTACAGGGAATTAAGCAGAATCATCGCGAATTATGTACTGCAAACTAAACTTCCTTGAACTTTACTTGTACAAAGGAAGAATATTTAATTCCACATTTGGTATAAAATATATGCGATGTCATTTACGGAAACCATATTTAACTTTGGAAATCATTTTCAAGTGGTCATAAATGTAATTTTGAATACAATAAACATGTTCGGGAAGTGAGATACATGTTAACCTGACACTTAATTCGAATATCGCAGTGGTCAATGGTGGATCGCCACACTACATGTACATGGATTATCGATTTACATATCGATACAATTGCATACATCCCGTGACACCTGTAGATTTCCGAGATATATCGGAAAAAGCCGATATCACGGAAATTGCTGACTGACTATCACGTATTGGTCAGCTGAAATTGACCATGTGGTCACTATAGATTTTGTCCATGTAAGGTGGCCGCGAAAGTTGGATATGAAAACGGCATACCATTGATCTGGGGCGTTGTTGGTTGATTATTGTCGCACGGTACATTTTCTCAGTCGACGACCCAACATGCAGACTGTCGTTCGTTAGATCGGTTGACGCATATGCTACACCAAGAGTGGAATTATAGTCGAGAGGTTACGACCTCCGACTGTTACTCCGGCAACCCGGGTTCGATCCTCGATCCCGGTACTGGAGTTTGTGAAATTTCCCGCTCTACCAGCTGGTTCTACCCGGGTAGAGCCAATTGGGACCTTTAAATCGAACAACAACAACAACAACAAGGCTACTCCAATTACGGACACAGCAACTGAGAAAATATGTGAACGTTACTCTTTTCATTTCCAAATGTAGTTTGAGCATCATTGAAACTGCACTGCTTGCCACGATTGATATTGAAACGTGTATACCCAAGTCAGCATATAATTATTACTCCGTCACTTGTTATCTTTCACATAACGTACACAGTCAGACCAGGGTCTTTAAACAGTCTTGGCATTTCAACGACACTAACGTTTTTATTCTGATTAACGGGAATATAATGTAGCAATCCATTGCTTGTCAATCCAGAAAACAACAAGTTTAAGCCAATGTGGCGGAACAAGGATTTATTGTTATACAATAAATCCTTGTTCAGCCATATATTGGCGTAAAGTTACTGTATGTCTCTTGAGCTGAAATACCATGTCTGAAAAACAACTATACAGTTGCTGTATGTCTCTGTGCTGAAATACCATGTCTGAAAAACAACTATACAGTTGCTGTATGTCTCTGTGCTGAAATACCATGTCTGAAAAACAACTATAAAGTTGTTGTATGTACACCAATACTTTTGTTGGGGGGGGGGGTGGGCCTGGTCCCCTGAATAATTCTGTAATAAAGCACATTTTCTCATCCTCAAACTTGCTTAGAAAGCAGGAAATTGCGTTTCACGCCTCTTAGATTTCAAATATTTCCGGGGCAGCATGACCCCGGACCCCCTAGCAACATCGGGTCCTTTTGGCACTCAATACTGGGCCCTGAGTGTCACGCCAGGGTGACACTGAGATGAGTTTATTTTTGGGTTGGAACACCAAGCACTTTGTAGAAAGAGACAACAAGGCATACAGTTACAATGATGATATATTTACAAATGAGTTTATACACAAACATGAATGTTCAAGACAGTATGGACAACGTCCTCTCGAGGGTAGACAGCAACCTAGGCACATTCATGGTTCTGGAACAGGTAAGTATATATCGTATAACATATATATTATATATATATTATATATCACGTTCAAGATATGAATTTAGAGTATCTGTCACCTAACTCAAAGTTTCCGTCATGTTCACGGTGACATTATATGACGTCGTTCAGATTGGCTAACATGCACTAAAGGGCGGAGGGGTTTAAATTGTTACATAAAGTTCTTCAATGGGTGGACGTCCTTAGAGATGCATCTCGTCCTTAGACGGGACGTCGTCACCGCATAAATAGCCCTGCTCAGTACGCCCTGGTCCACGCGGAGCAGAGTCCCGCTGATACACGGACTCGTGTTGTGGACCCCAGAATCGGATTGGTTCAGCTTACTGGTTCTACGCTATGTCACCAGACGTGGCGTCGCTGGCTGGGACTACAAAACACCAACGGTGTTGTTACCAGAGTGTAACGTGTTATAGTCTCCATAATAGTCACAGTAATGCACATGCAATCATTATTATGATTGCATGGCAATACTAAACAACATCGTAAATTACAATGATGAATCATGATAAAGTGCAATGTACACAAAGATATTTTCACTAGTTGGAAGAAGGAGGCTGATGGAATTCATGTGTCGGAGAATGCGATATAGCACATTAATGAACAGCCGCTATATCTAGCGTACACGAACAATATATAGTCACAGCCGTACATGTGAATATCGACGCCATTCACAGTTATTTAACATTAGTAAACAACCATTCAATTTCGACCCGGCCTTACCCTGATCAGACTGCCCGTGGCCAACTGCGCTAATTTAATAAAGAGCAACTATGCCAAGTATTTTCCTGTGCAGACTCGCACTATTACATTACTAATGCTAAACACTGTAGACTCTAATCAGACTGTAGGATTCCACAGGCTGACTTAAGGCAACAGTGATTGAAATACATTATACTTCACATCATGTCCTTATTACAGCTTATATACTGACGTATACATCAGTGCATTCAGTACAGAACTGTCTGATCTAGTCTATCCTGGTCGCAATGGCATTTTCACTATTTACAATACACTGTGAACGTACATGACTTAATAAAATGAATGTACAGACGAATTGGATTGGAGTTTTACATCTGTCCAACATAGAGTGAATGAAAGTCATCCGGAAAATTCAAGTTACAATTGTTACAGGTTAAAATTGGCAATATTCGCATGTATTGTACAAGGCGCATGACACGATATTGGACTGTATCGTAATATAAAATGCATAGCTAAATTTTAGTAAACATTTCAATCGTTATCGCCCTTCGTTGACAATTAGAAAAAAATAGCTTCTACAATTGGTCGGAGTGACATGCACCAACCACATGTGCATAATATGCCATTACAATACTCACGGAATGCTCCCACATGCGAAACCTGTAATCGTTATCATTTACACGAAAACACGAATTATTAATGCTTCAGTTCGATTTGGTCAAGGGAGATGATCTACAACAGCGGATACATGCCATACGGCTTTTATTGACCAAGCAATTGGTCGAAATGGGTCGAAATAGCTCAGGTTTAGGGCAGATTTATCATATACATAGAATTCTATGTCTATGGTATTATCGAGGATACGATAATAATGCGGTGAATTGCTGGTCTGGGCATGAGTCAGACGTTATTTGCTGCATTGAAATTAAACAACAAGCATATGTACTTACCAGAGTTCCCAGAGAAAACTTGCGTCTCAAATTGATCACAAGAATGGTTGAATTTCCGACTGCTAGAATACTGTGCCCTGAGAATGCAGGAAATTTGCGTTTCACACCTTTTAGATTTCAAAAATTGACGGGGGAGCATACCCCCGAAACCCCCTAGCCCTTTGGGCCCTCAAGACTAGACCCTGAACATGCAGGAAATAGCCTTTCACACCTCTTAGATTTCAAAAATTTGCAGGGGAGCATGTCCACGATCCCCCTAGCAACATCGGGCCCTTTTGGCCCTCAAGATTGTCCCCCCCCCCAATAATTTCCCGGTTCCGCCGCCTTTGCCAGAAGATGCAAATTCTAAGCCACGTGTACACACGCTTACATCATTCAACTTTACGCCACTGGAAATAACTTTTCGTCACTAATTCCTCTTTTCGCCTCTTTACGTGTTTTAGGTACAATGAGCTCTTTAATGTTTTAAGTCCTGAAAAGTCCATCTAGCGAGCTGTTTTGTTATTTTTACAGCCTTTCAGAGCATTTTTGCACCATTCTCTCCATTTGACAGTCTTATTGTTGGCACATCTTTGTCATACCCATGACACGTAGCATATGCAATGTCATATGCTGTTCTAAATCACGTAGATTAATAATAATTCCGGTATTCTGAAATGTTTTGACCTGCATTATTTGTCCAAGGGAGATAACACCCCCAATTTATTGCTGCATTTATTAGTTTCCAGTCGATGGCCAATATTGTGAGCTAAAACACAGAACAGACCGTCGTTTTAGGATCACATGTCAAGAGAGATGTTCTTGATGTAGTATCGGCTTTGATCCAACCTTCAAATATAGAATGAGTGACGTTTTCTTGAAACCTTTTGGTGTGGGCGATGCGAAGACCATTGTCATTAAAGACGAGAAGGTTGTGATTGGCAGAGGACCCTTTCTTCAGGTATGCAATGGAGTTGATAGTGTATGACGTAATAAGTCAAAAACTTTCAATTGGGTAGGGATCGCTACCTAGCTGCGAACTGTAACTCTTGCAATTTACTCCCGTACCGTACGTAGCAAGAGTTACGATGCCACTCATAGGGCTCCTCTGCAGAATAGCGAATCGGATCTGATTGCAAGAGTTACATTTCGCAACTAACCGAGACCTACTCGTCGGCGCCTTACCGGATCGATGGAATCAACCAACCGGATTGGCTGATTCCGTTGATCCACTAGGCACCTACAGGCAATTTGCTTGCGGGTACTTTGATTATTACACCAGCAATTTTGACGGTGATAAGGATGGAATCAGCCAATAAAACTCCAGGAAACCTTGCTATCCAAGCGATGCCATTGGGTAATTCCATTAACTTACACTACTATCATTTGGTGACAGTCTCATTTTTCTTTGTGATCAGAGACTTGCTGTAAACTGCCGGAATATTTGGCCGTGGCTGGAGAAATGGGGCGTAGGGGTTTTGTGACCAGTGTAGATCCAGATCAGCCTGTGCGGATCTGCCCTGTTCACCTTTGCATCAATGAAATACCCGTTGTGTATCGAACAAGCAATATAGATCGTTAATAGGCTACAGGAATGTGCTATTTGATCATGAGCTACACTGCTCACAAATCCTATAAGCCCCATTTCTCTAGTCACAGCCACATTTTTACTTTCCATCAACGCAGGTGACAGACAAACGTGTGTCTCGGAACCATGGGATCCTGGAACTTGAAGATGGGAAGCTTTACCTTACACCGGTTAGTACTGGTTCACCAGGATCTATACTTTCAACATTTTCTGAGCATATACTCAGTATGATATGTATGAAAAAATGCATTGTTTGTGTACACAACTCCTCTGAAACTGTTCAGTCAATCGATCTGAAACTATACACACGTCTTCTACACATTTTTACAATTTTTAACAAAAATATCACCTTTTTAAGTTGGCCATTTTTTCTACATTTTTAGCCAGGTTTTTTGAAAAAAAATCCAGGCTATTGGATTGGCGAAAGCCGGGCGGGTGGGCGGCGTCCACAATCAATGTTAAGTTTTCGTGTTTGAGTCCATTTCTTTGTTACTGTACCACCTAGGACCACCAAACTTTCACAGCTTCATAATCAAGGGGTGTCCACCACGTATCACTATCCAACATGTTACTTTTTTAGCCAGGTTTTTTTGAAAAAAAATCCAGGCTATTGGATTGGCGAAAGCCAGGCGGGCGGCGTCCACAATCAATGTTAAGTTTTCGTGTTTGAGTCCATTTCTTTGTTACTGTACCACCTAGGACCACCAAACTTTCACAGCTTCATAATCAAGGGGTGCCCACCACATATCACTATCCAACATGTTACTTTTTTTTTAACTTGACCCATTTTTTCCGCACAGTCGACTTAGCCATTTTCAATGTTAAGTTTTCGCGTTTTCAATGTTAAGTTTTCGTGTTTAAGTCCATTTCTTTGGTACTGTACCACCTAGGACCACCAAACTTTCACAGCTTCATAATCAAGGGGTGCCCACCACATATCATTTCCTACATGTTTACTTTTTTTTTAACTTGACCCATTTTTTCCGCGCAGTCGACTTAGCCATTTTCAATGTTAAGTTTTCGTGTTTAAGTCCATTTCTTTGGTACTGTACCACCTACGACCACCAAACTTTCACAGCTTCATAACCAAGGGGTGCCTACCACATACAACTATCCAACATGTGACCATTTTTTTACCTTCACCTATTATTTCTACGTAATTGACTTAGCCATTTTCAACTTTAACTTTTTAACGTACGTCTGGTTAAATTTTTTGGTTAAAACTTTTCCGTTATACTATATCTCTGCAACTGCTTCGCCCATTACCTTGAAACTTCACATGGGTGTTTATCATCGTCCATATTTTCATTCTAACCCCCAACCGTGCGCCCCTGTGCGCAATGTCAAGGTCAAATTACTTTGAATTTATTTGTTAAAGTTTTTTTGTGTACTATATCTCTGCAACTGCTTCACCCATTACCTTCATACTTCACATGGGTGTTTATCATCATTGTCGCACCCGCTTGCGGAAAGCCCGATATCGTCGGCATTTTTGCATACGTCCGTGTGTCCGGTTAAAGTTTTTTCGTTAAAGTTTTTCCATCTACTATATCTATTTTTTTAGTGTCCATGCCTCGCCCCAAGGCACGACATGCAGGCCACGGCCATCTAGTCTACAAAAAGTGGGTATAATTATGTTATCCAAATGTCCATGCTTGGAAAAAACCTGGCCTTCGTGGCTTTGCCTCGTTTCTTGTTGTATACAATTCTATATAGGGTACAGAACTTTTGTACACAACTCCTCTGAAACCGTTCAGTCGATCGATCTAAAATTATACACATGTCTTCTACACATATTGAAGATGTGCACCTTGGTGTTTTTATGCCGAACAAATATTTTTTGACAAAAATATCACCTTTTTAACTTCGCCATTTTTTCCAAGTGCAGAAGAGCTTATGGCATACCCCCGTCGTCGTCAGCATCCACAAACTTAGCGTTGGGTAAATGTCTTATAACTTCTGTTTCCTTTCATGGAACACCTTGTTATTTCATACATGCATTCCTCAGATGACCCTGTATCATGCTGTAGCAAATCCATGACCTACCACCCAACCCATACCCCAAGGTCAAGGTCACAAACATAGCACATTCATAAACTTAACGTTGGGGTAAATGTTTTATAACATCTGTTTCCTTTATTGAACACCTTGATATTTCATACATGCATTCCTCAGATGACCCTCTATCATGCTGTAGCAAATCCGCGACCCACCACCCAACCATTACCTCAAGGTCACAAACTTAGCATGTTCATAAACTTAACGTTGGGGTAAATGTTGTGTAACTTCTGTTTATTTACAGGGAATGCATTCATATTTCATACATGTATTCATCTGATGACCCTCTATGATGCTGTAGCAAATCCACGACCCACCACCCAACCATTACCCCAATGTCAAGGTCACAAACATAGCATGTTCATAAACTTAAGTATGGGGTAAATGTTGTGTAACTTCTGTTTATTTACAGGGAACGCCTTCATATTTCATACATGCATTCATCTGATGATACTCTATCGTGCTATAGCAAATCCATGACCCACCCCTTTCCCCAAGGTCAAGGTCACAAACTTAGCACATTCATAAACTTAATGTTGGGGTAAATGTCTTATTATAACATTTGTTTCCTTTCATGGAACGCCTTGATATTTCATACATGCATTCCTCAGATGACCCTCTATCATGATGTAGCAAATACACAACCCACCGCCCAACCCTTACCCAAAGGTCAAGGTCACAAACTTAGCACATTCATAAACTTAACGTTGGGGTAAATGTTGTGTAACTACAGGGAACACTTTGATATTTCATACATGCATTCATCTGATGATCCTCTATTGTGCTACAGCAAATCCATGACCCACCCCCCACCCCTTTGCCAAGATCAACATCATAAACTTAACGTTGGAGTAAATGTCTTTTTATAACTTCTGTTTCTTTACAAGGAACGCCTTGATATTTCATACATGCATTCATCTGATGATCCTCTATTGTGCTGCAGCAAATCCATGACCCACCCCTTTCCCCAAGGTCAAGGTCACAAACTTAGCATATTCATACATGCATTCCTCATGTGAATAGCTATCATGCTGTAGAAAATCACCAACTTAGTGTGTTCATAAACTTAACGTTTAAATTTTGTTTTACTTCTGTTTTCAGGGAGCGCATTGATATTTCATACATGCATTCATCTTAATATGCTATATTATGCTATAGCAATCCCACGACCCACCTTGCACCACTGACCCCAATGTCAAGGTCCACCGCACATCCCTTATATAATATTCATGTTTTTTATGCAACTGTGCCAAGTTTGAGTGAAGGCTGCCAACAGGTGAGCTTCGTTGTCTTCTGACAACTCTTGTTGTATCCAATTCTATATCATTTCTACTTTAAACATCACTGCCTAAATTAGTATACATTTGAAGAAATAATGCTATAGTTTCAAATTATCATTAATGTTTATTGCCTTAGTGACAGCTTCACATTTCTGCATCTTCGCTGTCTGGCCCATCTTCGACAGGCGTATTTGTGACTTACGGCACTCTTTTTATTGTAAATATTAATTTCTGATTTTCCCCCCATTGAACATGTACATGTACTTGTACAGGTAATATATTGGATTTAGTACTAAACCCATTGACCCGGCCTTAAATGACCTTAGCTGTTGATAGGCCATTAAACCCCAACAAACTAACAAAACAATCATGTACAGTACATACTATTTCAAATACAATTGAGGTTCCCGGTAATTAGCCAGTACCCATTTACAGCTAGGTGGACAGAACACAAATGTTAGATTCTATTTATTGCATAAGCACATCACAACACATTGAAGGTTTTATGAAAACCCAGCGTGTTTTCTGCATTTGCATATTTATTACACTATTGTATTAAGGTTTTTAATACACCATGTTGTTAAACTGTGAAAGTCTCTGTTATGCAATAAAAAGCAATATTTCATGGCATTCATATATTAATATGACTCGTTCATTGTTTTCATGTGTTCCAGACACATACAAACCCGTGTTTCTTCAAGAAATCAGCAACAGGCAGTGTTGTGATACTGAAAAAAGATGACCGAATTCACCTGCTGAACGGCCAGATATTCGGTCTGTTGCCAGACAGTCTATTCTTCCAGGTGTCTTGCCCATCCGTTCACAATGGCACAGATAAAACGTGAGTCTAGACAGGTTTTACACGGCTGAATTAAATTTTGTCACCGGCTGTTTATTTTCCTCATAAAATACATGGCTTGACAACACTTTAGAGTCATTTCCATTGGATATCATCCATGTACATTTCGGCCTTTCTTGTTACTTTATAAAAGTAGTAAGATTAGTACTAATCCTATTACTTTTGGGATTGGGGGTTAGTGATTCTGCTGTGGGGAGGACCTGGTAGCAGATCAGGTTATTCTAATTTCAAGACTTATTTATGTTTGTGTCGATGTAAATATTTAGTTTTGGTTTTAGGATCCCCCCCCCTTCCCATGACAACAGATGAAATATGGGATTCAACCCCGTTTTCCCGGCCTAAAATGACCATAGCTGTTGACAGGCCATTAAAGACCATTGAATAAATAAAACATAAATAGCTGGTAATCTAAACATTTTCCCCAATTGGCTGAAAAGCGTCCCTTCCCAAAATGGTTGACTCAAGCAATTTAATCACATATCCGGATTTTATATTTTCAGGAGCAAGGATGAAACAGATGAAGATGTAACAGGTACAAATTAACCCTTTGAACCCGAAAGCCCGCTATAGCGGTTTATGCAAACAGTGCAGATCCAGATGAGCCGGCTCGTAACGAGCCGTCTCATCAGGAGTAAATTTCATATTTTTTAGAGCATAAACAACCCCTTTTCATGAATGAACCAATCTGAACAGCATTTCGTGACGGTTGGATTGGATGCAAAATTAACGTATCAAAATCCATTCCAGTTACTGAGGGGTCAAAGGGTTAATAGCCTAACCATTTTCATGCTGAAGATACACAATTTTTCTTATTGAAAATTTTGATTATTTTTCTGTTTTTCTGCTCTGAAGTATATGTTGTTACCACTCATTCGAACCGTCTCTCCGAGACAGTTCAAATGAATGGTAGTGGGTGGAAGGTGGGTGCAAGCGATGGGTAATTTAACGATCGGGGTTCATCCTTACCGGAATTCCGACTGGAGACCTGGTTTGGCCCTCACATGCGTCTTTGGCATTTTGTATGTGACAGTTGAATCTGGTTATACCCCTTATGTGAGTATTACGATTGTTCATAATCCTATTTTAGGGGAAGGGGCCAAGTGACTTTGGTGTGGTATGGACCTGCCATCAGGTCAGGTTATTCTAATTTCAGGGCTGAATATATTGTATCTCGATGTAAATATTCAGTTCTGATTTTGGAATTTTCCCCCCAATGCAGCAGGTTAAAACGGGATCGAACCCGTTTGCCCGGCCTTACATGACCTTAGCTGTTGATAGGCCGTTAAACACCAATAAACAAACAAATGAATGGTAACCACACATACAGTCGAACCTGTGCTAGCGGCCACCTGTCCACAAAGCCATATCATAGTTTAACACAACAGTTGCTGACGTCAGTCACGTAGTCGACACTAGACTGGTACCTTGTCTGATGCGCAGGCTGGTAGCGAAACAATACTACCGGGAACTAGTCTAAACTGACACGACAGCATGGTTTTTGTCCCGCCTGCTTTAGCAGAAGCGGGACATCGGCATAGCTTTTCCGTCGGCGGCGGCGTCAACATTTCACGTTAAGTTTTTGCGTTTAGCTCACTTTCCACAAAACTATAACTCCTACGACCTCCATACTTGTACATGCATTTGTAACATCAACACTGTGGTGTAACCATCACACACAGAGGGAGCCCATGTCACCTTCACCTACTTTTCATGGTTCATTGACCTACTTTTCACATGCATTCAACGTTAAGTTTTTGCGTTTAGCTCTGTTTCTAAAACTTAACGCTCAGGTTAATTTTCATTGTAACTTCTGTTTCCCTCAATGCTTTAATATTCCATACATGCATTTGTAACAACATCCCGCATCATTCTACAGAAAGCCCATGGTGCCCGCTAACCCCAAAGGTCAAGGTCACTGACTTTGAAATTTCCGTGTTTGGAAAAATTAACGCTCACGTTATGGTTTAATATTCCATACATGCATTTGTAACAACATCCTGCATCATTCTACAGAAAGCCCATGGTGCCCGCTAACCCCAAATAACCCCAAAGGTCAAGGTCACCGACTTAGAAATTTCCTTTGTGTTTGCACAAATTAACGCTCACAATTTATGGTTTAATAAATTCCATACAGCATTTGTAACAACATCCCGCATCATTCTTCAGAAAGCCCATGGTGCCCGCTAACCCCAAAGGTCAAGGTCACTGAACTTAGAATTTCCGTGTTTGGGAAAAAATTAACAGCTCACGTTATGGTTTAATATCCATACATGCATTTGTAACAACATCCCGCATCATTCTACAGAAAGCCCATGGTGCCCGCTAACCCAAAATAACCCCAAAGGTCAAGGTCACTGACTTAGAAATTTCCGTGTTTGGAAAAATTATCGCTCACGTTATGGTTTAATATTCCATACATGCATTTGTTACAACATCCCACATCATTCTACAGAAAGCCCATGGTGCCCGCTAACCCCAAAGGTCAAGGTCACTGACTTAGAAATTTCCGTTTTTGCACAAATTAACGCTCACCCTTTAGGTTTAATATTCCATACATGCATTTGTAACAACATCCCGCATCAATCTACAGAAAGCCCTTATGTGCCTGCTAACCCCAAAGGTCAAGGTCATGACTTAGAATTTCCGTGTTTGGAAATTATTAACGCTCCACGTTATGGTTTAATATTCCATACTGCATTTTGTGAACAACATCCCGCATCATTCTACAAAAGCCCATGGTGCCCGCTCCCACATAACCCCAAAGGTCAAGGTCAATGACTTAGAAATTTTCCGTGTTTTGGAAAAATTAACGCTCACGTTATGGTTTAATATTCCATACATTGCATTTGTTACAACATCCCGATCATTCTACAGAAAGGCTCAAGGTGCCCATAACCCCAAATAACCCCAAAGGTTCAAGGTTTCCAAAACTGACTTAGAAATTTCCGTTTTTTGCACAAATTAACGCTCACTTTATGGTTTAATATTCCATACATGCATTTGTAAACAAACATCCCGCATCATTCTACTGAAAGCCCATGGTGCCGCTAACCAAATTAACCCAAAGCTCAAGGTCACTGACTTAGAAATTTCCGTTTGTTTGCACAAATTAAGGCTCAACTTCTATGGTTTAATATTTGAATACAAAAAAATGCATTTGTAAAACATCCCGCATCATTCTACAGAAAAGCCCAATGGTGCCCTACTAACCCCAAATAACCCCAAAGGTCAAGGTCACTGACTTAGAAATTTCCGTGTTTGCACAAATTAACGCTCACTTTATGGTTTAATATTCCATACATGCATTTGTAACAACATCCCGCATCATTCTACAGAAAGCCATGGTGCCGCTAACCCAAAGGTCAAGGTCACTGACTTAGAAATTTCGTTTGTTTGGAAAAATTAACGCTCATTTTATGCTTTAATATTCCATACATGCATTTGTAACAACATGCCGTATCATTCTACAGAAAGCCCATGGTGCCTGCAAACCCCAAAGGTCAAGGTCGCTGACTTAGAAATTAACGCTCAGTTTATGCTTTAATATTCCATACATGCATTTGTAACAACATCCCGCATCATACTACAGAAAGCCCATCATTCTACAGAAATCCCATGGTGCCTGCTAACCCCAAAGGTCAAGGTCACTGACTTAGAAATTTCTGTGTTTGGAAAAATTAACGCTCAGTTTATGCTTTAATGTTCCATACATGCATTTGTAACAACATCCCGCATCATTCTACAGAAAGCCCATAGTGCCCGCTAACCCCAAAGGTCAAGGTCACTGACTTAGCAATTTACGTGTTTGGAAAAGTTAACGCTCAGTTTATGCTTTAATATTCCATACATGCATTTGTAACAACATTTCGTATCATTCTACAAAGTCAAGTCACTACTTCAATTTTACGTGTGGAAAAGTAACCTGCTCAACCCCGTTTATGGCTTTTAATATTCCATACATGCTTTTGGTAACAACATCCGTATCGATTTCACAAACCCATGGTGCCTGCCAACCCCAAAGTCAAGGTCACTGAAATTAAAATTTCCGTGTTGGAAAAGTTAACGCTCAGTTTATGCTTTAATATTCCATATATACATTTGTAACAACATCCCACATCATTCTACAGAAAGCCCATAATTCTACAGAAAGCCCATGGTGTGCCGCTACAAACAAAGGTCTAAGGTCAACATGACTTAGATATTAACAGCTCAGTCACTGCTTTAATATTCATACATGCATTTGTATCAATCATCCCAACATATCATTACTACAGAGAAAGTCCCATCATTCTTACAGAAAGTTCCCATGGTGCCTGCTAACCCCAAAGGTCATGGTCACTGATCACTTAGATGGTTCCCCAAATGGTGTTTGAATTAAACCGCTCAGTTTATGCTTTAATGTTCCATACATGATTTTGTAACAACATCCCACATCATTCTACAGAAAGCCCATAATTCTACAGAAAGCCCATGGTGCCGCCTATAACCCCAAAGGTCAAGGTCACTGACTTAAGAAATTAAAGCTCAGTTTATGCTTTAATTTTCCATACATGCATTTGTAACAACATCCCCCGCATCATTCTAAACAGAAAGCCCATAATTCTACAGAAAGCCCATGGTGCCCGCTAACCCCAAAGGTCAAGGTCACTGACTTAGAAATTTCCGTGTTTGGAAAAATACGCCTCAGTTTATGCTTTAATATTTCATACATGCATTTGTAACAACATCCCGCATCATTCTACAGAAAGCCCATGGTGCCCGCTAACCCCAAAGGTCAAGGTCACTGACTTAGAAATTTCTGTGTTTGGAAAAGTTAACGCTCAGTTTATCTTTAATATTCCATATATGCATTTGTAACAACATCCGCATCATTCTACAGGAAAGAAAGCCATGGTGCCCGCTATACCCAAAGGTCCAAGGTCACTGACTTAAGAAAATAACGCTTCAGTTTATGCATTAATATTCCATACATGCATTTGTAACAACATCCCGCATCATTCTACAGAAAGCCGACCATCATTCTACAGAAAGCCCATGGTGCCCGCTAACACCAAAGGTCAAGGTCACTGACTTAGAAATTTCCGTGTTTGTTTGGAAAATTAACGCTCAGTTTATGCTTTAATATTTCATACATGCATTTGTAACAACATCCCGCATCATTCTACAGAAAGCACATGGTGCCCGCTGACCCCAAAGGTCAAGGTCACTGACTTAGAAATTTCCGTGTTTGGAAAAGTTAACGCTCAGTTTATGCTTTAATATTCCATATATGCATTTGTAACAACATCCCGCATCATTCTACAGAAAGCCCATGGTGCCCGCTATCCCCAAAGGTCAAGGTCACTGACTTAAGAAATTAACGCTCAGTTTAAGCATTAATATTCCATACATGCATTTGTAACAACATCCCGCATCATTCTACAGAAAGCCGACCATCATTCTACAGAAAGCCCATGGTACCCGCTAACCCCAAAGGTCAAGTTCACTGACTTAGAAATTTACATGTTTGGAAAAGTGAACGCTCAGTTTATGCTTTAATATTCCATACATGTACATGCATTTGTAACAACATCCCGCATCATTCTACAGAAAGCCCATGGTGCTCACTATATATAACCCCAAGGTTATTACAAGCTCCTTATATACTATCAAACTGCGCCAGGCGGGACATTTTGCTCCGCGGAGCTCTTGTGTGAATTGGGTCTTTATCTGTGACAAATACTGGCTTATTGCATTAGCGGCCAGACCAGACGGCGTAGTCTGCCCATAGTTTACAATGTTCGCCAATCTCTAAACAAATCATCAAGAATTATGTCAACGGACAATGCGAATTAGTCATAAGCTGCTTAAATATTCAGGCTTGATCAAGATATACAGTGGGCAAACCGCAAATAAGCCTGGTGTTCTCTGTCGGTTGGCCACCTCTGTTTCGTGGGTTATCCATTACTCCACTTGAAACATTCAATGATTTTTTTTGTTACAAAAAATCGCATTTTCATAGGCCGAGTCACATAGGCTATCGTTTTAATAAAGACTATATTTTCATTATTAATTTCAAATGATGGTGTGTAACTGAGAATAAGAATGTAAAATGCACCCCACAACCGTGCAATAGCAAATCGTCAGTTTGAAGTGTATACAGCCAAGGCCGACTTTGTTGTAAAAGTAAAAGGAAAATGTTTGACCCTTTGAACAACGACCACCTGTCAACAATGGCCCCCTTTGGCCACTTCCCTTGGCCGGCCGTTGTTCACAGGTTCGACTGTCCTTTCATTGAGAAATGAAGAAAATATGAAATGTTGAAAATTTTGATAACCTATAATGATACCACAGCAGGATGTTCTTGTGATTACCACGCTGTGATGTCAGCTCCTCGCATCTCGCGGGATGCATCGAAAGTGAACACGATGACTATTCTTACACAATTTATAACACGTAGCTTGATAATTTCCATTTTTATGAACTTTTGACTCATTAGCTCAAAAAAGTAGATAAAACAATGTATTTGACTGTTTATTTGATAATAATTGCCATTATATCTTATTGCAGAAAAATCCTCAATTGTCCATCTCTCGTCACATTTTGCCCCTTCCAAAAGGCACTGACCCCCTTTCCCCAAAAGTGAAACAAACACACTGATGGACATACTATACTATGGTTTCTTGTAGAATCAGAAGAGGAAGAGGAGGAGGAGGAGGAGGATGGTCCCCCAGCAAAGACGAAAGCATCCATAAAGTCAAAGGTTTGTCTCTATGAAAATCACATATGACCAGGGCTCCAGATAAGTTTTGTATCTAAAGAGTATTATATCCCCATATTTCAAATTCAATGTGTATTTACTTTTACAAATGTATTATTGACTAGCTAATGATAAAAATCAATGCATATTTTCACATTACTATGAGTATTTTGTACTCCCACTTTTGATATTAATCAATGCGTATTCTGCTAAAATACGTGCGTAAAATACGCCAATACGCACCTTATCTGGAGCTCTGTATGGCACAGGATGTTTCTGGGTTAATGCTGTGATTAGAGCTGGTGTAGGAGTTTTCAGGATATATATTGAAATCAGTATTTGAAGTTCCTGATAATTGCAGAAAAATACTCGTGTTTCAACATGGGAAGCACATATTTCTGCATTTATAGGTACAAAAATATGTTTATCAATTTTCAGGAATTGGCATTCAAAACTGTTCCGATTCCTGTTAAGTCATTAGATCTTTTTTGTCACCCAAATGTCATACAGTCTCAGGGCTCCAGATAATGAATTAGTAATTGAGTATTGTCACTCCATCATTTCTGAAGCAATTGGGTATTTCAACATTTTAATTGGGTAAAATAAAATCACACTACTGTTTACACATCAACAGACAGCAATTATTGAATAGTTTGCTTTGAAATGAAAACATGTCTTGGCATTTCATTAGAATTGTCTCCTTGGAGACAATTCTAATGAAATATCAAGATGTGTTTTCATGGAAAATAAGAAAAATATGCTATATTTGTGGTCTGTTTATTGTTTTCTGCAGCATGATAAAGGTACCACAACAAAATTATTGCTTTTTGATACTCGCTACTTCTGATTTCAATTGGGTTTTTGGAAATTTTAATTAGACATTTAAACAAATACGCAGCTTATCTGGAGCACACAATTGTTATTCCTTTTTGATACTCGCTGCGTCTGATTTCTATTGTGTTTTTGGCAATTTTAATTGGGTATTTAAGCAAATACACAGCTTATCTGGAGCTCTGCAGTCTTGTTCAATTAAACCGCAGTTCCTCTTCAGCTACACAGGTAAAACATCAAAATTGTCGGCCCATAATCAGTGTTGTATCTAGAAGGTGCCATTGTGTTAATCCGACAATTTTATTACAGATATTCCCTTCCAACTATCGGCCAATAGCGTTACGAACCTCCTGTTGTGTTTTCCAAAGAAGTATTTCAATTTCTTCTAACCCAGATTTTTCAATAGTGACCTTTTGGCGTATTTTAATCCTTGAAATTTGATTTTGACTCGATATTTGCAGCACAGGCGTCAAATATGCTATATAAAACATACTGCATTTGTATTCTACTTTTATTTTCTGTCTTGATCGGCCAATAATCACCCTTAACTCCATATGTGACACACCATGTGATTTTGTACCTAAGAACTTGTGCGATTGTTATGAAATATATTTACAGAAACTGTGATATTTTCTGTCGATGACGTCGAAAGGTGACAACATTTTCGTAGCAAATCCGCATTAACTATGAAAATTTTGTCAACTTTATTTACAATACTATCGTAAATTCTGTAAAAACAATTCTTGAAATATCGCATATGTTCTGAGGTACAAAATCACATGGTGTTTCTCATATACAGGTATATTCACATGTAATGGGTTAACCATGGGTCCCTTGTTTTAGCCGGCAGTTGTACGATCACCTGGTAGAGCGGAGATAGCTCTCCCCCTTGATAGGAAGAGAGATCTCCCTGCCTGGATGGTGCACCTTGCCAAATCTCCACCGACGGATGGCAAACAAGCGGTCTCATACAAACGAACAGGTAAATTGGTGTGATTTCTGCTTTTTTTCACTTTTAGGGAAGGGGGTCACAGAGCTCCAGATAAGCTGCATATTTGCTTAAATACCCAATTAAAATGCCAAAAACCCAATTGAAATCGGAAGTAGCGAGTATCAAAAAGCTGTACAAAATTTATGGTACCTTTATCATGCTGCAGAAAACAATAAACAGACCACAAACATAGCATATTTTCCATGAAAACACATCTTGGTATTTCATTAGAATTGTCTCCAAGGAGACAATTCTAATGAAATGCCAAGACATGTTTTCATTTCGAAGCAAACTATTCAACAATTGCTGTCTGTTGATGTGTAAGCAGTAGTGTGATTTTATTTTACCCAATTAAAATTTTGAAATACCCAATTGCTTCAGAAATGATGGAGTGACAATACTCAACTACTAATTCCTTATCTGGAGCGCTGGGGGGGTCAGTGCCTTTTTGAAGGGGAAAATGTGACATTGGTTTGATAATATGTGTCGGGATGGTTGTGGCCTAGGGGTTAGACCGTGTGACTTCCAATCTACTGCCAGGGAGCTTTCATTTCATGACGGGTATAGATAACACTTGTTTACAGAACTCCAGTTGAGGTGCGTAATTTGGAGGTAAATTTCTTATTTCTCCATCAAAAATGGCAAGTTGGGAGTGCTTTAGAATCGTCTCCATTTTTGATGAAGAAATAACAAAATTTCACCCCAAGTTGGTCAAATTACGCACCTTAACTGGAGCTCTGTGTTTATTTAGAAAAATAATGGTTTCTCAAATCTGTATTACCGGTAGTGCTGTTTGCTGAAAATGAATTGATAAATCGTAAATTATGTTGATTATTGACAACAAAATGAGAGAAATATGTGTAACTTTCAACAAATCAATTAAAACACAGATTACAGATCGCTGTAGTGTGATATCTGTAGCCGATTTCAACAATATTGCAATGTATATTTTTCTAGCAAAGTATACTTTGAGTGAGTAATCATTTATTTTTCCCGAAATACATTATTTCAGATAAAACTAACAACTGCATATATTTGATGATTAAAAGTATGCAGAATTATTATACTGAATTTATTATATTATGTGATAATGTAATAAATTCAGTATAATAAAAATTAATAAATGTATCCTAAAATTGAAAATTTCTCCCGCAAAGTATACTTTGCTAGATAAGTATACTTTGCAATGTTGGTGAAATGGGCTACTGATCAGGCTTTCTTCTTGTCGGGAACTTTTAAAATGTTACCATAATAACCCTAAATATTCGGACAAACTTTATTTGCTGAAACCTTTATAAATAAACATATGGTTGTCCAAAATAAAATGTTTCCCAATATTTATGGTTGACAAAGTTGTGCTGAGCAAAATAACCGTATTGTGTTATAATTAAAGTGTGCCCAAATAGTTATGATTATTACGGTACCATTCCAGTCGCGAAGTCTCCAGCTAAAAGTAAAAAAGTTGTCCGCGAGGAAACTCCAAAGAATAAATCTCCCGCCAAGAGAGCAGCGCCACGTGCGAAGAAGCCGATAAGTGACGACGACGTTGACGATGATGGCGACGAAGATTTTAACATAGATGAAGAGGAACGAGCCCAGAAAACACCGACAAAACGTGGCCGCGGTGCCCCGAAGAAAAAGTATTACGATAGTGACGATGATGATTATGAAGAGGAGGAGGAGTACACGCCAAAAGCCAAAAAGACGACACCACGTGCACGTGCAGCTGCCCCAAAGGCCAAATCAAAGGTTTTTTTTTTTATTTATCCATGCTTTGTAGCTGTGAGGGATGGTAGTTAGTTAACACCTGCCTTCCAATCCAGAGGAGGCTGTGGCTCAGGGGTAGAATACTGAAGGTTGTGAGTTCAAAACCTACTAGGGCATGAAAAAGACTTATGTAGTATTTCCATCCCACTGGTCTGTCGGATGAGACGAAACTGTGGTCCCGTCGCCTTGGGATGGGCTGTGGCTTAGTGGATATGGCATTGGACTTCAATATTGGAGTTTAGAGGTCAATCCTCACCCTAGACATGAAAAATACTTTAATACATAGTATTTCCATCCCACTCGTCTGTCGGATGAGACTTGAAACCCCTAAATGACCGTAGCTGTTGCTGGGACGTTAAACTCACTCACTTTCACTTTTCTTGATCCATACTTTGTAGCTGTGACAGGAATGAGTTAGGGCCGAGTGGTTAGAACACCCAACTTCCAATCCAGAGGTTGTGGGTTCAAACCTCGCCTTGGGCATCAACATATTTCTGTCTTAGTATTGCCATCCCACCGGCACTGGTCTTTCAAATGAAACTGAGGTAGGATGGGTTGTGGCCTAGAAGTTTAGAACACCTGACTTCCAATCCGGAGGTTGTGGGTTCAAATCTCTTAAGGCATAAAAAAATACTGTCATAGTATTTCCATCCCACTGGTCTTTCGGATGAGACTTGAAAACGAATTCCCATCCCTACTTAAACCAATTTACTTTCGCTTTTTCAGCCTAAGATGAAGGCCGTATCTAGTGGAGAAGATTGGGATTCAGATGAAGTGCCGCCATTAAAGGCGAGAAGCGTGCCGTCAAGGTCGCGACGGAAGGCGGCTTCATCAGACGACGACGCCCCCGGGACATCTAGATATAACAGGGCGGCTAGGAGTAAACGCGCCAGTTATGGTATAAACTACTGTCTGTTCCACGTTTTGCTGCCGACAAACTTTTGGCTATTAAACACATTAAATCTAAAAAATATTTTATTTAAAGTAAGGGCTGTTCCAGTAAAACATACATGGGAGGGGGGGACACCACTTTTAGATTTGGGTAGCCTACCATAGATGCGAATTAGTAGCTTTGGCACCCACCCATAGATGTGCCTTTACCTTGAAAACACCGACCCATAGATGTGATTTAATTGGTTGTGAAAACAACCACCCATAGATGTGATTTAATTATAGTGATTTACGAGTCTCCGTTGTTGATGAAATCCAAAAATCAGTTCACATGCATATGAGTGGTGCGTAATAACAGAATGTCCCCCGACCCCGAGGCATTTTATCAATTTAGATTATCATTTCATGTGGATGGGGCGGGGGACTGGGAATTTAACTTCTTTATAGAACTAGAAGAGGGTGGGGGAGGGGGTTGGCGTAAAATAGACGAGTTGTTGCAGTCTCTGGAATTTTTGGCAGAGTGTCCCTAAGCCAGAGGCATTTATCAATTTAGGTTACCATTTCATGTAGATGGGGCGGAGAGTGGGCATTTAACTTTATACAAAGGGGGGGGGGGGGGGGGGGGGGGGGTGGGGGGGGGGGGGGGGGGGTGGATGCAAAATATCCCTCTTCCTGACTCGCGGCAGAGTATGCAAAAGAGACTCAAACTTTACAGGTCCTGGTGAACACAATATTTTTGCCAGCCCGAATGAAATTTTAGGACACACGAAAACCGACCAAGAAAATAAAAAATTAAAAAAATATCAAAGAAAGTTTATACTTTTACAAGCACTTTAGGTTATTTTCCCAATATTTCATTTTACCTGTCGGAACCGACGTATTTCGCATACTCTGCTGATCGTACACACAAAGAAAAATTTCGCGGGAGACATTATTCAGATTATAACCAAAGCCTGCCGAATATAGGGGCATGCCGAATACCGGTATATCGACCATACGACGCAGTTTTCCCAATTTTAAACTCACGGGCCCCATTCCCAAAATACAAAACACTGTTATAGGCAAGCCGCTGCTGATTTACCCAATATGTTGCACACTAATTCATTCTGCTCGTTGCCGAGCCAGGCAATCATTGTTCGGTTGGTGTTCATTGAAGCCAGGCTCGCCATTTTATTGTTGTTGTTGTTGTATGCGAGATCCCTGCGCTGATATTTCACTCCTCCCGGAAAAAACGACGCATTTCCGTGATTTTTTTTGCACAATTTAATGCGGCATCTCGATTTCGATAGCGAATAGCGATTTGAAAGAATGACGACGTTTAATACCAGAAGGCATGCTACAAATCACCCATAGATGTGATTTTAGTGTGAGAACCCCCACCCCACCCACCCATAGATGTGATTTTAGTTGGATCTCACCCACCCATAGATGCAATTTTTAGGCACAGACACCCTGGCATGTATTTTCTTTTTTCTGCCGTCCCCGGGTGCCGTGTATGTTTAACTGGAACAGCCCTAAGTACTTTTTTGCTTTTGGCGTGTACTCCTCCTCCTCTTCATAATCATCATTGTCACTATCGTAATACTTTTTCTTCGGGATTACAAAATTGTTAAAATGATATCATTACGTAATCCAAGATGGCCACCGTCTAAAAATAGCACAATTTCTTAAAAAATCTTCTTCTCAAGAACCGCCAACCGGATTTCGACAAAACTTCGTAGGAATGATCGATGTACAATGCTCTTTCAAAGTTGTTAAAATGGTGACCCCGGGGTCAAAAATGGGCGTGGCCCGTGGAGTCAAATTGGGGTCAAATTTTATTTTTGACCAAATGTGGTCATGTCATATATCAAATTGAAGGTATCAATGAGGCGATCACTCTGGTGCATTTTTTGTCAAAATCGGATGATTATGTCATCCAAGATGGCCGCCGAAAGGTCAAAAGGTTGTTCTTTTATTACAGATTTCAAAATACGTCTTCACATGAACCGCTTGGCCCATGGTAGCCAAACTTAAAAATTATGGTCCATGGGTGAAGCCTTTTCAGATTTGTTAAAATGGAGGTCATCGCTAATCCAAGATGGCCGCTGTCTAAAAATAGCATAAATTCTTAAAACATCTTCTCATGAACCGCTTGCCGGATTTTAACGAAACTTGGTAGGAATGATCGATGTACAATGCTCTTTCAAAGTTGTGAAAATGGTGACCCCGGTGTCAAAAATGGGCGTGGCCCGTGGTGTCAAATTGGGGTCAAATTTTATTTTTGACCAAATATAGTCATGTTATATATCAAATCGAAGGTATCAATAAGTCGATAACTTTAGTATATTTTTTGTCGAAATCGGATTGTTATGTCATCCAAGATGGCCGCCGAAATATCAAACGGTCTTTCTTTTATTGGAGATTTCAAAATTCTTCTTCACATGAACCGCTTGGCCCATGGTAGCCAAACTTAAAAGTTATGGTCCATGGGTGAAGCCTTTTCAGATTTGTTAAATGGAGGTCATCGATAATCCAAGATGGCCGCCGTCTAAAAATAGCATAAATTCTTAAAAAATCTTCTTCTCATGAACCGCTGACCGGATTTCGACTAAACTTGGTATAAATGATCGATTTACAATGCTCTTTCAAAGTTGTGAAAATGGTGACCCCGGGGTCAAAAATGGGCGTGGCCCGTGGGGTCAAAATTTATTTTTGACTGAATATGCTCATGTCATATATCAAATTGAAGGTATCAAAGTGGCGATTGCTCTGGTGCAATATTTGTCGGAATCGGATGATTATAACATCCATGATGGCCGCCAAAAGGTCCATTTATTCAAGATTTTGAACGTCTTTTTCTCAGGAACCACATGGCCGATGCTGGTCAAACTTCATAGGAAGTTAAGATCCTTGGGTGAAGCATTTTCAGATTTGGTAATCCAAGATGAGCGCCATCTAAAAATAGCACAATGAACACATGTACTCAATGTCACATTCTCCTCTGGTGTTCATGGAGTCAGGTGAGCGAATTAGGGCCATCATGGCCCTCTTGTTTAGTGTCCATGCCTCGCCAGAGGGCGCGACATGCAGGCCGCGGCCATCTAGTTTTATTTTTGGACCGATTTTCAAAATCTAACTTGTTTTCTTAGTTACATCATTTTCGGAGTCAATTTCCAAAAGTTTTGGAAATTAACTTCCCATGTTAAATTCCCATAGGAAAATCATTTTTTCGCAATAAAATAAATATTTGATGGAATTTCATGAAATAATTTTTTTTGCGGAGGGTGACTTTTTTATTATTGATAAAAAAGTACTTACTTTTCAATATTTTTTTACATTTAATGTGTTTAATGGCCAAAAGTTCGTCGGCAGCAAAACGTGGAACAGACAGTAGAGGATCTGGCACCTGTGATTATTTAATAGGATATGTATTTAACAAGTATAGTGCTTTCATAAGTAAGGAGGCTATGCCAAGTTTCTTGTGCAATCAGTCAACCAAGTTTAATAAACATCGTATTAAATCAACACAAATGTTTGATTATATTTATAACATAAGCAGAGAATCATATATTGAATCCGTAATGTTTTTATGCTATAAATTCAAATTCTGATTCATTCATACATGTATTCTAATTTCAGGGCTGAATACATATTTAGGGCCTATAGGTTGTCTGGCCATCCGTTTATTTTTTGAAAGTTTTTGTAACAGTCTCAAATTACCTATAATTTCTGTTTGCTTTCAGCTAATATCTTCATATTGCACACATACATTACTTAGTAACGATACATCCTTCCACATCAATACAATTAGCCTCACTACTGATTTTTTTGTAAGCATAAGAATTGAGCTTTGTATTGTTCTGTATATTTTTCCATGCCAGGTTGATGACTGTGTTATCGGACGTAACAGTTATTACGTTTTTATAATTCCAGCACAAAAAATATTTACGCAATTCCCTAACAATTGATTGGCCCATAGCAAGTCTCTGTCCAAATTTTATATCCCAGTAAACTCCCATGCCGAACTACTTTCCATAACCGTGAGGCGCAGTTAAAATAATTCTTAAGAAAACGGAAAATAAACACATTTTCTCTGATGAATTTATTTCAAATGCTGGAATTATAAGGAATGAATGGCCTTTTTGTGGAATTTATCGGGGATATAAACTTGGAAAAGTCGCGGGAATACTGGACGAGGCCTTCCGGCCTTCGTCCAGTATTCCCGCGACTTTTCCAAGTTCCAAATCAGTAGCGAGGCTAATTGTATTGATGTGGAAGGATGTATCGTTACTAAGTTTTTTAACTATAAATTCCACAAAAAGGCCATTCATTCCTATAATGTTTTCGGCATCCAGTCCGTAAATCTCGCTTTATGGTCTGGGCAGCGTAAGAATTGAGTTTTGTATTTCCATTTGCGCCCCCAGTTGACGAATTTGTGTTATCGGACGAGTTGTCGGTGGAGGAGGAGATTCCGGATGACAGTCTCATGAAGGAACAGGACAGCGACTTTGTTCTCGAGGAAAGTGGCGGAGGCGATGACTCGGGTAGCGATTGGGAGACGTCACAACGTGGATCTCAGAAAAGCAAGGTACCGGTATATAGAGAATACCAAGCTTGTGTCGTTCGATATCAATTTATTAGGCAATGCTAGGAAACGTGTAGGAATTCCTAGGCAGGCCTCGAAATTCACACTGTTTCCGAGCCTGATAAAGTAATATCAAAAGACGCTAGCATGGTGTTCTATTTATCAACGTTTGAGGCTACAGAATTTAGCAAGTATGAAGTTGTTTTCATTGAAAAGAATGCAGACTTGTTTCCGTACATCATTCCACTGACGTCATTCAGTAACGTCATGTGATGCAGGGATTCCGCTGGGGAAAA
This sequence comes from Conchocele bisecta, assembly GCA_029237695.1. Lineage (NCBI taxonomy): Eukaryota > Metazoa > Mollusca > Bivalvia > Lucinida > Thyasiridae > Conchocele > Conchocele bisecta. The sequence goes on along the minus strand of CM055269.1, from coordinate 100,022,226 downwards.
TAAAAAAATCGCCACTTCAAAAAAAGAAAAAAAAAAAAAAAAAAAGGAAAAAAAAAAGGAATAACCAATAGGATAAAAATAAACAATTGGCGATAAAGAATTTCAATTTTCGAAAAAAAAAATTCTTTCGAAAATTGTACTTTTTTATCGCCAATTGTTTATTTTTATCACCAATTGCGAAAATGGCGATCGCCAGCGGAATCCCTGGTGATGCCGTTCGACCAATAAAACATCCGTTTTTGTCCTGCCTGCTTTAGCAGAAGCAGGACAAAGGCATAGCGTTTCCGTTGGGGTAGGCGGCAGCGGCGGGCGGGCGGCTGAAGAAAAAGCGCATAGTTCGTGTACACAACTCCTCCGAAACCGTTCAGTCGATCGTTCTGAAACTATACACACGTCTTCTACACATATTGAAGATGTGCACCTTGGTGTTTTTATGGCGAAAAAATATTTTTTAACAAAAATATCACCTTTTTAACTGACCCATTTTTTCTACATTTTTCTATACAATTCTATATACGGTACAGAGTTTGTGTACACAACTCCTCCGAAACCGTTCAGTTGATCGTTCTGAAACTATACACACGTCTTCTACTCATATTGAAGATGTGCACCTTGGTGTTTTTATGCCGAAAAAATATTTTTTAACAAAAATATCACCTTTTTAACTTGGCCATTTTTTCTACATTATTGTATTCAATTCCCTATCATTTCTACTTTACACTCTACTTTTCTATCTCTGCCTAAATTAGTATACATGTTTAGCACAACGAGATGAAGAAATAATGCTATAGACTTTCAAATTCTCAATAATGTTTCTTGCCTTGGTGACAGCTTCACATTTCTGCATCTTCGCTGTCTGGCCCATATGCGACGGGCGTATTTTGTGACTTGCGGCACTCTTGTTTCACAATAAAATCAATAATTTATTTTTCCGTGGGGGGGGGGGGGGGGGGGGGGGGGGGGGAGGGGGGGGGGGGGGGGGGGGGGGGGACTTTTGTTATTGATGAAAAAGTACTTACCTGCTAAGATAAGTGTGTAAAATACGCCAATACGCACCTTATCTGGAGCACTGTTTGATTGAGCTTGTTTACTATTAAAGCTGTAGGTGGGGCATCTGTGTTCTATGAACACATTTTGTAGTTGTAATTAATTTTAGTGCTGTACGTGCAATGCTCCACCCCCCTCCCCACATGCAGGTGTATTCCAGTCGGTATATAACCTTGTGTGGAACGAATGTAACAGCGTAATTCGAGGCTGTTTGCTTTTCTTGAAAAGTCTAGCATTGCAATGCATAGTTATTACCATACGTCTCTAACCACAGAAATCACGGGGCACACCTCAAAGGTCATCAGCTCGGAAAAGCAAGCGGAGAAGCTACGCAGACTCTGACGAGGATTTCTCGGAGGATGAATATGTTCCGCGGGCATCTTCGAGACGGAAAGCCACGTCGGCGAAGAAACGAAAGAAGAAAGTATCGAGCTCGGAGGAAGAAGAGAGTGAGGAGGATTCCAGAGCCAAGGGTAGAAGAAAGGTGGGACGGAAGGCGAAGAAAAGGAAACAATTTTCAGAGTCTGAAGAGGTAATATGTGGCTGCGACAGGAGAAATGGGGCTTATGGGTATAAATATGTTAATTAATCTCTCGTGTAAAATCCCCTATTTATAACATTGTTTATAGGAATGAATGGCCTTTTTGTGGAATATATCGGGGTATAAACTTGGAAAAGTCGTGGGAATACTGGACGAAGGCCGGAAGGCCTCGTTCAGTATTCCCGTGACTTTTCCAAGTTTATATCCCCAATAAATTCAACAAAAAGGCCATTCATTCCTTATAATTCCAGCATTTGAAATAAATTCATCAAGAAAATGTGTTTATTTTCCGTTTTCTTAAGAATTATTTTAACTGCGCCTCACGGTTATGGAAAGTAGTTCGTCGTGGGAGTTTACTGGGATATAAATTTTGGACAGAGACTTGCTACGGGCCAATCAAATGTTAGGGAATTGTGTAAATATTTTTGTCCTGGAATTATTCGTCCTTTCACAATGCATATTTGGTTGTACTTGCAGCAATAAAAAAATATATGTGGTTGTGACTGAAATGTTGCTTATGGGTTCTACGACTAGTGTAGATCCAGATCAGCATGTGCATCCACACAATCTTATCAGGATCTGCACTGTTCGCTATTCCATCAAGGAAACACCCGTGATGCTTCTAGCAAACAATAAACTATTCCGGAGGACATTCAGCGCTCCAGATAAGCTTTGTGTCTAAAGAGTATTGTACCCCCATATTTCGTTTCAATGCGTATTTTACATTTACAAATGTATATTGATTTTCTTCCTTATTAAATAGGGAACGCATGATAGGGAACGCATTTAAAATTAAATGCGTATTTTATTAAATACAAATTGATTATTGATTTTTTTCATTATTACATCCGGAACAAATGATCATAACAAATTTAAACATATATGAGTGTATTATTACTTATTCACTGATATATACTGTAATAGAGTTGAACATTTACTTATACTGTAATAGAGTTGAACATTTACTTAGTTGAGCTGCAAAAAGCTTTTTTTGCAGCTCAACTAAGTACATTTTCAACTTTATTACAGTATTTCCACTACTCCATTGAAAATCAATGCATATTTACATTGCTGAGAGTATTTTGTACTTCCTCTGTTGATTATCAATGTGTATTCAGCTAAAATAAATGCGTAAATACGCCCCTTATCTGGAGCGCTGGACATGCATAATTAATATGGATTCTGAAATACGTTTTTTTGCATTTAAGATCATTACATACATTCTCTTGGTATACTGGTAATTGTTCACGCTCGTCAACTTGAACATTATCAAAAGGCTTAAGTTAATAACAGGCTATTAAACACCCTCAATCACAACAACAGGAAGAATCTGAAGAGGAGATGCCCAAACGGAAATCACCCCCCAAGAAGAAGAAAAAGGAGATCTCAGATGAAGAAGATGAGGATGAAGACGACACGAAGAAGAAAAAAATCAAATTGAAGGCGATAGAGAGCAATCACAGGCCGCCATGCATGTTTGGCAAGAAGTGCTACAGGTACGCATTCACAAGCATCCATATGGATTCACAGCTTATCTTGGGGATATGATGCAGAGCTCCAAATAAGGTGCGTATTGGCGTATTTTACACACTTGTTTTTGAAGAATACACATTGATTATGAACAGTGGGAGTACCTAATACACACAGCAATGTGAAAATACACATTGATTTTTAAATCGAGTAGTGAAAATACTGTAATAAAGTTAAAAATTCACTTATTTGAGCTGCAAAAGCAGCTCAAATAAGTGAATTTCTAACTTTGTTTTATTTTGTTGGTATCATTTGTTCCCTATTTTATAAGGAAGAAAATCAATAACACATTTGTGAAAGTAAAATATGCATTTAATTTGAAATATGGGGGTATAATACTCTTTACATACAAAACTTATCTGGAGCCCTGATTGACGAGTGTCATCTTGTATATGTTAGCAAAGTTACATCTCCAAAGCATTAGCAGTTTTAGTGGAATTAATTTCTACATAATCCAGAGCTCCAGATAAGTTTTTTATCTAAAGAGTATTATACCCCGATATTTCGTTTCAATGTGTATTTTACATTTACAAATGTATATTGATTTTCTTCCATTTTAAATAGGGAACGCATGATAAAAAATAAAACAAATTTAAAAATTCACTTATTTCAATGCGTATTTTCACATTGCTGCGAGTGTTGTGTACTTTTGATAATCAATGCATATTCCGCTAAAATAAGTGCGTAAAATACACCAATACACATCTTATCTGCAGCTCTGATAATGTACAACAAAAATTATTTTGTTATTGAGTAGTTCAAATATAATGGACTGAAAACACAACAGATGTTTTGCATTGAAGTCCATAGGAAGCAGAAACTTTTATTACACCCCTGCCTTATGAAGTATGTCGAGGAATAATTCCAGCAGAAAAATATTTACACAATTCCCTCACATTTGATTGGTCCGTAGCAAGTCTCTGTCCCAAAATTGATATCCCAGTAAACTCCCACGCCAAACTACTTTCCGTAACCGTGAGGCGCAGTTAAAATAATTCTTAAGAAAACGGAAAATAAACACATTTTCTTGATGAATTTATTTCAAATGCTGGAATTATAAGGAATGAATGGCCTTTTTGTGGAATTTATCGGGGATATAAACTTGGAAAATTTTCAAAGTTTATACCCTGATAAATTCCACAAAAAGGCCATTCATTCCTGTAATATACAATTTTTGCGTTTCCGTCCATTCCTTCTTCCGTTGTTCGTGTGTCCGTAACTTGATTTAGTTCCATATGACACTTGTGTGTAGTTATACTATGCAAATATTAAGAAATTACACATATTTGACAACTCCGCCCTTTGACACTTCAGCCCTGTCTCGCACTTTGCAGGAAGAACCCGGAGCACTTCACAGGACTATTGCCACCCTGGAGACAGAAGTTTTGATGAACAGTCGGATCTGTCCGACGAAGAAGAGCGGAAATTCTGCCCCCTGGGCAATAACTGTTACAGGTGGGGCTGTCAAAAACTTCCATATTCAGCAAGTAACCCTTTCACCCCTAAGTAACTGGAATGGATTTTGATCACAAAATGAAAAGCTGTTTATTTTTCTTATAAAAAATAGGAAAACTACTTGTAAAAAGTGCAGATCCTGATAGACGGCTCGTTATGAGTTGGCTGATCTGGAGCTACACTGTTCGCAGACACTGCTAAAGAGATATGGAGTGTTGAAAGGGTTAACCAATTTTTCTGACGGAGAAATTTAAATAAATTATTTATTCCTCATCAGAAATATAGGTTGTGATCACCATTTGAACTGTCTCGATGATTTATATAAACAAACAAACAAACAAACTTGCCAAGCACTGATGGATGAGTTCACTCGAGGAATGAGTCCAGGGACTGAGGAAAATACTTTGATAATTTAACAATCAGGGTTCATCCTTACCAGAATTCTGACTGGAGACCTGGTTTGGCCTTCATATACGTCTTTGGCATTTTGTATGTGACAGTTGAAGAATCTGGTTATACCCCTTAAGTGAGTATTACGATTATTCGTAATCCTATTTTAGGGAAGGGGCCAAGTGACTTTGGTGTGGTATGGACCTGGCACCTGGGGATGTAAACTTGGAAAAGTCGCGGGAATACTGGACGAGGCCTTCCGGTCTTCGTCCAGTATTCTCGCGACTTTTCCAAGTTTATACCCCGATAAATTCCACAAAAAGGCCATTCATTCCTATATTGTCGTCATCAATATTTTCATTCTATGGCAGGGATAGGCTGTGGTTCAGCTGTACACAGGTTTGAGTTCAAAACCTACCCTACAGGGAGTGGGTGGCAGGTGGGAGCATGCGATGGGTAATTGAACGATCGGGGTTCATCCTTACCGGAATCCCAACTGGAGACCTGGTTTGGCCCTCACATACGTCTTTGGCATTTTATATGTGACAGTTGAATCTGGTTATACCCCTTATGTTAGTAATACGATATTCGTAATCCTATTTTAGGGGAAGGGGCCAAATGACTTGGTGTGGTATGGACCTGGCACCAGGTCAGGTTATTCTAATTTCAGGGCTGAATATATTTGTTCTTGATGTAAATATTCCGTTACTGATTTTGGGATTCCCCCCCCCCTCCCCTCCCCCCCCCCCCACCACCCCCCCCCCACCCCCCAATATGCAAGCAGGGTTAACATGGGATCGAACCCGTTTGTCCGGCCTTACATGACCTTAGCTGTTGATAGGCCGTTAGACACTAATAAACAAGCAAACAAACAAACAAACCCTACAGGGATCCTCCAGATTACAAAAATGGCAGTGTTTTTATGATATTTTTCTAAAAATAGCAGCTACGGGCATAACATTTTCACAGAACAATCCTCATTTCTAACTATTTAGCAAAATGTGCCATCTTTCTTACTTAATATTGGGTCAGAAATAAATGTTTTCTAACAAAACCAAATGGCTTTGATATTGTGATAAATACAGCATGATAATTCTGCATAATTTTATTCATAAAGTCATTAGTTCTATATGAACTAATGCATTTCAGAAAAAATAGATAATTTCTCCTGCTAAGTCGTAAGATTGCCCCAAAATTAATATCGACAATCAGTTAATTAATATCGACAATCAGTTATTATATAGTAATAGTAATATAGTAAATCCTGACAAATGTATAATAGTCTTATAACTTCTATTCTCACATTGAAATCATAAGTTTATCGCCTGTAAACCAGTGTAAACAGAAAATCAGTCATGCTGCGCTACTTGGAAAACACTTTATTTATAGAATTTATTGTATTTATAGAACAACTCGGCAAGGACGTAATGGGCGCCCTCGATTGTGCCCCCTGCGTGGCTTTTGACGTTGTAATCAACTTGTGGACAGAGTTGGGGAATGTTTTCAGCAAATTTTACTAAAATGTTTACCTTGGCGATATATTCTTCACTGGAAACAGCAAGCAGATTCGTGATTTAAATGTATTGGTTGCAATATCGGATAAAAAGAATGCGCTTAATTAACAGGTATTTCATTTGTCCGATAAACTGATTGTCCGAATAACTGGTATGACCCCTGTAGGGCATAAAACAATATTTCATAGTATTTCTATCCCACTGGTCTGTCGGATGAGACTTTAAACTGTTGTCCCGTCCCTATATGACCGTTGCTGTTTCTGGGATGTTAAACACTTTCACTTTTTCAACAGGAAATGACACTTACCTTTCTGGCCAAATGGAGTAAATCAGGAATCATTTATCAGTAGGCCATTTCATCAAAATTGCAAAGTATACTTTTCTAGCAAAGTATACTTTGAGGGAGAAATTTTCAATTTTAGGATAAATTTATTAATTTTTAGCTCGACTGTTCGAAGAATAAGTAGAGCTTATGTTGTCACCCCGGCGTCGTCGTCGGCGTCGGCGTCGTCGGCGTCGTCGGCGTCGTCGGCGTCGTCGGCGTCGGCGTCGTCGGCGTCACCGTGACGCCTTGGTTAAGGTTTTTAGTCAAGCTTGTATATGGAATACTACTGGCCCTACACCCACCATACTTGGACAACTTCATCTCCTAGTGATGTACATCAATAACCCCTGATCTATATTTCACCTTGACCTACATTTCCTCTTGAATTACTTGGTTAATTCCCCTTGGTTAAGGTTTTTAGTCAAACTTGGTTAAGGTTTTTAGTCAAGTTTGTATATGCAATACTACTGGCCCTACATCCACCATACTTGGACAACTTCATCTCCTAGTGATGCACATCAATAACCCCTGATCTATATTTGACCTTGACCTATATTTCCTCTTGAATTACTTACTTAATTCCCTTGGTTAAGTTTTTAGTCAACCTTGGTTAAGGTTTTTTTTCAAGCTTGTACATTGAATACTATTGTGCATCCAGACACCATACTTCGACAACCTTTTCTCATAGGTATGTACATCAATAACCCCTGATCTATATTTGACCTTCACCTTCATTTCCTCTTCAATTACTTACTTAATTCCTTTTGGTTAAGGTTTTTAGTCAACCTTCTATATGGAATACTACTGGCCCTACACCCACCATACTTGGACAACTTCATCTCCTAGTGATGTACATCAACAACCCCTGATCTATATTTGACCTTCACCTACATTTCCTCTTGAATTACTTACTTAATTCCCCTTGGTTAACGTTTTTAGTCAAGCTTGTAGATGCAATACTCCTGGCCCTACACCAACCATACTTGGACAACTTCATCTCCTAGTGATGTACATCAACAGCCCCTGACCTATATTTGACCTTGACCTACATTTAACCTTGAATTACTTACTTAATTCCCCTTGGTTAAGGTTTTTACTCGACCTTGGTTAAGCTTTTTACTCAAGCTTGTACATGGAATACTATTGTGCATACAGACACCATACTTGGACAACCTTTTCTCATAGTGATGTACATCAATAACCCCTGATCTATATTTGACCTTGACCTACATTGCCTCTTGAATTACTTACTTAATTCTCTTTGGTTACGGTTTTTAGTCAAGCTTGTAGATGGAATACTCATGGCCCTACACCAACCATACTTGGACAACTTCATCTCCTAGTGATGTACATCAACAACCCCTGACCTATATTTGACCTTGACCTACATTTAACCTTAAATTACTTACTTAATTCCCCTTGGTTAAGGTTTTTACAGTTTATTTTACTCAACATTGGTTAAGCTTTTTTAGTCAAGCTTGTTGATGGAATACTATTGTGCATACAGACACCATACTTGGATAACTTTTTCTCATAGGTGATGTACATCAATAACCCCTGACCTTTATTTTACCTTCACCTACATTTAACCTTGAATTACTTGCTTAATGTTTATAGTCAAGCTTGTATATGGAATACTTCTGGGCCTACATCAACCATACTTGGACAACTTCATCTCCTAGTGATGTACATCAATAATCCCTGACCTATATTTGACCTTGACCTACTTTTATCCTTGGATTACTTACTTATCTCCCCTTGGTTACTGTTTTTACTCAAGCTTGTATATGGAATACTCCTGGGCCTACAGCAACCATACTTGGAAAACCACGCACCTACGTCCAAGGTCAAGGTCACTGTTGAAGGTCAAAGGTCAAACCATATTGAAATTCCCTTCCGCTCTATATCTTCTACACCGATGCATGGATTATCAAATGCCTTGGCACAAATGTTTCTCAGGATGAGAAAGGTGTGTCTCGATCAATAACCACGCACCTACGTCCAAGGTCAAGGTCATAGTTGAAGGTCAAAGGTCAAACCTATTGAAATTCCCTTCCGCTCTATATCTTCTACACCGATGCATGGATTATCACACTATGCCCAGGGTCAAGGTCACAGACTTGATGCGTTTGAAACCTTAACGCTCGGCTAAATGGCTTATAATCAAAAATGCCTCGTTTTCTTTGGCTGCCAATGGGGGTATTCGTGTGCCGACAGGCCACATTTCTAGTTTCCCTTGGTTAATGTTTTTAGTCAACCTTGGTTAAGGTTTTTATGCAGGCCGCAGCCACCTTCTTTGTCAAGCTATGTGTACATCGACAACCCTCGTAGTCGAGCTATGCTGTTCTCCTACAGCTCTTGTTATTATACGGAATTTATTACATTATCACAGCCATTTTGGCTGTGATAATGTAATAAATTCAGTTTAATAATTCTTCATACTTTTAATCATCAAAAATATGCAGTGGTTAGTGGTCCAGTTGTAATCGCCACTTGAGATTTCACATGTGTGGCTGTGACTGGAGAAATGGGGCTTATGGGATTTTGGACCAGTGTAGTTCCTGCTCAAATAGCACATTCCTGTAGCCTGATAACAATCTATATTGCTTGTTAGAAGAGTAGCGGGTGCTTCATTGATGGAATCGTGAACATTGCAGACCCTGATCAGACAGTGCGGATCTACACTGGTCACATAACCCATAAGCCGTATTTGATGTTCATGTTGCAGAACCAACAAAAGCCATTTGAAGAAGTACCGGCATTCAGATCCTTCAGAGAAGTTACAAGAGTCGAAGAACGACAAAGATCAAGAGTCGAAGAACGACAAAGATCAAGAGTCGAAGAACGACAAAGATCAAGATGACGAAGACAAAGAGGGGAAGGAGAAGAAAAAAGGTGGGTCACTAGGTCAAAGATCAAGATCTACAAATTTCAGTTGAAGAAAATGATGTTGTGGCCATTAACTCATTCATCTTAACACATGTACCCATTAACTCATTCATCTTAGCACATGTACCCATTAACTCATTCATCTTAACACATGTACCCATTAACTCTCACCCCTTAATACCCAACATTGGCTTTTCTAATTTTTGGACTATTCGATTGATGCAGATTTCTTTAGAATTGTACAAGACTGACAACTGCTGCAAATGCTAATGAGATGGCTCGATACGAGCCGGCTCTGCTGGATCTACAGAATTTTCACATTTGGCGTTATGTTCAATGGGATTGAAAGGGTTATGTTGGTTTTCTTGAAGATTTATTTTCAAAATTATTCAATGCTGAATGTGTGATGCTCTAACGTCACTAACGTCGGTTCAGTGCGATAACTTGAATAATCATTGGCCGATTCCCACCATACTTTATCAGGGGAAGATTCCTCTTGAAAGTGGGTTTGTTACACCAAGTCATCTGTGCTAAACATAGATCGTTTTTGTATCACATTGCTCGTTTCCACACGATAGCTCGACTATTATAAGTCGGAGCTCGACAATACCTATTGTGGGAAGCTACCTAATGAAAATATTACCTTGAACTTGGGCCGACATAATATTTTCATTAGGAGGCTTCCCATTTCTATAATTTTTAGCCAGGTTTTTTTAAATAAAATCCAGGCTATTGGATTGGCGAAAGCCGGGCGGGCGGGCTGGCGGGCGGGCGGGCGGCGTCCACAATCAATGTTAAGTTTTCGTGTTTGAGTCCATTTCTTTGTTACTGTACCACCTAGGACCACCAAACTTTCACAGTTTCATAATCAAGGGGTGCCCACCACATATCACTATCAAACATGTTACTTTTTTTTTAACTTGACCCATTTTTTCCGCGTAGTCGACTTAGCCATTTTCAATGTTTAAGTTTTTCGCGTTTACAATGGTAAGTTTTCGTGTTTAAGTCCATTTCTTTGGTACTGTACCACCTAGGACCACCAAACTTTCACAGCTTCATAATCAAGGGGTACCCACCACATATCAATATCCAACATGTTACTATTTTTTTTAACTTCACCCATTTTTTCCGCGCAGTCGACTTAGCCATTTTCAATGTTAAGTTTTCGCGTTTACAATGTTAAGTTTTCGTGTTTAAGTCCATTTCTTTGGTACTGTACCACCTAGGACCACCAAACTTTCACAGCTTCATAACCAAGGGGTGCCTACCACATACAACTATCCAACATGTGACCATTTTTTTACCTTCACCTATTATTTCTACGTAATTGACTTAGCCATTTTCAACGTTAACTTTTTAACGTACGTCTGGTTAAAGTTTTTTGGTTAAAACTTTTTTGTTATACTATATCTCTGCAACTGCTTCGCCCATTACCTTGAAACTTCACATGGGTGTTTATCATCATCCATATTTTCATTCTAACCCCCAACCGTGCGGCCCCCTGTGCCCAATGTCAAGGTCAAATTACTTTTGAATTTTTTTTGTTAAGTTTTTTTCGTGTACTATATCTCTGCAACTGCTTCACCCAATACCTTGATACTTCACATGGGTGTTTATCATCATTGTCACAACTGCTTGCGGAAAGCGCGATCCTGTGCCCAATGTCAAGGTCAAATTACTTTGAATTTTTTGTTTTTAAATTAAAGTTTTTTCGTGTACTATATCTCTGCAACTGCTTCACCCAATACCTTGATAACTTCACATGGGTGTTTATCATCATTGTCACACCTGCTTGCGGAAAGCGCGATATCGTCGGCATTTTGGCATACGTCTGTCCGTTCGTCCCGTGTGCCGTTAAAGTTTTTTGGTTAAATGTTTTCCATCTACTATATCTATTTTTTTTAGTGTCCATGCCTCGCCCTAAGGCGCGACATGCAGGCCACGGCCATCTAGTCTACAAAAAGTGGGTATAATTATGTTATCCAAGTGTCTATGCTTGGAAAAAACCTGGCCTTCGTGGCTTTGCCTCGTTTCTTGTCTTAAGAATTATTTTAACTGCGCCTTACGGTTACGGAAAGTAGTTCGGCGTGGGAGTTTACTGGGATATAAATTGTGGACAGAGACTTGCTACGGGCCAATCAAATCTTAGGGAATTGTGTAAATATTTTTGTGCTGGAATTATAGATAGATGACAATGAAACCCATACAATTAAGGATACAGAGACTGCCTGTGTGTCCGGTTTATAGAGCTTCTACTGTAAATAGAATACCAGGCTACTGTTTTTAGCCAGGTTTTTTGAAAAAAAATCCAGGCTATTGGATTGGCAAAAGACGGGCGGGCGGTGGGCGGGCGGCTGGCGGCGTCCACAATCAATGTTAAGTTTTCGTGTTTGAGTCCATTTCTTTGTTAATGTACCACCTAGGACCACCAAACTTTCACAGCTTCATAATCAAGGGGTGCCCACCACATATCACTATCCAACATGTTACTTTTTTTTTAACTTCACCCATTTTTTCCGCGCAGTCGACTTAGCCATTTTCAATGTTAAGTTTTCCGCGTTTACAATGTTAAGTTTTCGTGTTTAAGTCCATTTCTTTGGTACTGTACCACCTAGGACCACCAAACTTTCACAGCTTCATAATCAAGGGGTACCCACCACATATCACTATCCAAATGTTACTTTTTTTTTTAACTTCACCCATTTTTTCCGCGCAGTCGACTTAGCCATTTTCAATGTTAAGTTTTCGCGTTTACAATGTTAAGTTTTCGTGTTTAAGTCCATTTCTTTGGTACTGTACCACCTAGGACCACCAAACTTTCACAGCTTCATATGTGCCTACCACATACAACTATCCAACATGTGACCATTTTTTTACCTTCACCTATTATTTCTACGTAATTGACTTAGCCATTTCAACGTTAACTTTTTACGTACAACGTTAACTTTTTAACGTACGTCTGGTTAAATTTTTTTGGTTAAAACTTTTTTGTTATACTATATCTCTGCAACTGCTTCGCCCATTACCTTGAAACTTCACATGGGTGTTTATCATCGTCCATATTTTTCATTCTAACCCCCAACCGTGCGGCCCCTGTGCGCAATGTCAAGGTCAAATTACTTTGAATTTATTTGTTAAAGTTTTTTCGTGTACTATATCTCTGCAACTGCTTCACCCATTACCTTGATACTTCACATGGGTGTTTATCATCATTGTCGCACCCGCTTGCGGAAAGCGCGATATCGTCGGCATTTTGGCATACGTCCGTCCGTCCGTCCGTCCGTCCGGGCACACATTAGGGTACTTATGTGGCTAGCCCCACAGGGTTATGGACTTAGTAAAGGATAGGGTTGGTTACAATTAGCCACCTAAAAAAGCCTTTTATGTGGCTAAAAATCGTTTTATGTGGCTAATATTTAACATGTGATAAGCCACATAAGTACAGTACTGTAAGAACGTCCGTCCGTTCATCCGTCCCGTCCGTCCGTCCTCCGTACCGTCCGTCCGCGTCCATACCGTCCGTCCGTCCGTCCGTCCGGGCACACATTAGGGTACTTATGTGGCTAGCCCCACAGGGTTATGGACTTGGTAAAGGATAGGGTTGGTTACAATTAGCCACCTAAAAAATCCTTTTATGTGGCTAAAAATCGTTTTATGTGGCTAATATTTAACAGTGATAAGCCAACATAAGTATCCATTTGTAAGAACGTCCGTACCGTCCGTCCGTCCGCCGGGCACACATTAGGGTACTTATGTGGCTAGCCCCACAGGGTTATGGACTTGGTAAAGGATAGGGTTGTTACAATTAGCCACCTAAACAATCCTTTTTATGTGGCTAAAAATCGTTTTAATGTGGCTAATATTTAACATGTGATAAGCCACATAAGTATAGTACTGTAAGAACGTCCGTCCGTACGTCCGTGTGTCCGGTTAAAGTTTTTTCCTTAAAGTTTTTCCATCTACTATATCTATTTTTTTAGTGTCCATGCCTCGCCCCAAGGCGCGACATGCAGGCCACGGCCATCTAGTCTACAAAAAGTGGGTATAATTATGTTATCCAAGTGTCCATGCTTGGAAAAAACCTGGCCTTCGTGGCTTTGCCTCGTTTCTTGTATAATTCTATACACGTTGTTCATTTATATTGTTTATCATATTAATATTTTTACCCACCACATCTAACATACTATTTTACTATTATTAGCCAGGTTTTTTGAAAAAAAATCCAGGCTATTGGATTGGCGAAAGCCGGGCGGGCGGGCGGCGTCCACAATCAATGTTAAGTTTTCGTGGTTGAGTCCATTTCTTTGTTACTGTACCACCTAGGACCACCAAACTTTCACAGCTTCATAATCAAGGGGTACCCACCACATATCACTATCCAACATGTTACTTTTTTTAGCCATTTTTTTGTTTTTTGAAAAAAAAATCCAGGCTATTGGATTGGCGAAAGCCGCGGGCGGCGGGCGGGCGGGCGGGCGGGCGGCGTCCACAATCAATGTTAAGTTTTCGTGTTTGAGTCCATTTCTTTGTTACTGTACCACCTAGGACCACCAAACTTTCACAGCTTCATAATCAAGGGGTGCCCACCACATATCACTATCCAACATGTTACTTTTTTTTTAACTTGACCCATTTTTTTCCGCGTAGTCGACTTAGCCATTTTCAATGTTAACTTTTCGCGTTTACAATGTTAATTTTGTCGTTTAAGTCCATTTCTTTGGTACTGTACCACCTAGGACCACCAAACTTTCACAGCTTCATAATCAAGGGTACCCACCACATATCACTATCCAAATGTTACTTTTTTTTTAACTTCACCCATTTTTTCCGCGCAGTCGACTTAGCCATTTTCAATGTAAGTTTTCGCGTTTACAATGTTAAGTTTTCGTGTTTAAGTCCATTTCTTTGGTACTGTACCACCTAGGACCACCAAACTTTCACAGCTTCATAACCAAGGGATGCCTACCACATACAACTATCCAACATGTGACCATTTTTTTTACCTTCACCTATTATTTCTATGTAATTGACTTAGCCATTTTCAACGTTAACTTTTTAACGTACGTCTGGTTAAATTTTTTGGTTAAAACTTTTTCGTTATACTATATCTCTGCAACTGCTTCGCCCATTACCTTGAAACTTCACATGGGTGTTTATCATCGTCCATATTTTCATTCTAACCCCCAACCGTGTGGCCCCTGTGCGCAATGTCAAGGTCAAATTACTTTGAATTTATTTGTTAAAGTTTTTTTGTGTACTATATCTCTGCAACTGCTTCACCCATTACCTTGATACTTCACATGAGTGTTTATCATCTTTGTCGCACCCGTTTGCGGAAAGCGCGATATCGTCAGCATTTTGGCATACGTCCGTCCGTCCGTTCGTACGTCCGTGTGTCCGGTTAAAGTTTTTTCGTTAAAGTTTTTCCATCTACTATATCTATTTTTTTAGGCCAAGTTTTTTCCAAGCATAGACTCTTGGATAACATAATTATACCCACTTTTTCACCTATTATTTCTACGTAATTGACTTAGCCATTTTCAACGTTAACTTTTTAATAACGTACGTCTGGTTAAAGTTTTTTTGTTAAAAGTTTTTTGTTATACTATATCTCTGCAACTGCTTCGCCCATTACCTTGAAACTTCACATGGGTATTTATCATCATACATATTTTCATTCTACCCCCCAACCGTGCGGCCCCTATGCCCAATGTCAAGGTCAAATTACTTTGAATTTTTTTGTTAAAGTTTTTTTGTGTACTATATCTCTGCAACTGCTTCACCCATTAGCTTGATACTTCACATGGGTGTTTATCATCATTGTCAGCGTGATATTGTCGGCATTTTGGCATACGTCCGTCCGTACGTCCGTACGTCCGTACGTCCGTGTGTCTGGTTAAAGTTTTTTGGTTAAAGTTTTTCCATCTACTATATCTATTTTTTTAGTGTCCATGCCTCGCCCCAAGGCGCGACATGCAGGCCACGGCCATCTAGTCTACAAAAAGTGGGTATAATTATGTTATCCAAGTGTCTATGCTTGAAAAAAACCTGGCCTTTGTGGCTTTGCCTCGTTTCTTGTTCTATACAGTTCTATACACGGTACAGAGTTTGTGTACACAACTCCTCCGAAACCGTTCAGTCGATCGATCTGAAACTATGCACACGTCTGCTACACATATTGAAGATGTGCACCTTGGTGTTTTTATGCCGAAAAAATATTTTTTAACAAAAATATCACCTTTTTAACTTAGCCATTTTTTCAACATTTTTCTATTCAATTCTATATAGGGTACAGAGTTTGTGTACACAGCTCCTCTGAAACCATTCAGTCGATCGTTCTGAAACTATACACACATCTTCTACACATATTGAAGATGTGCACCTTGGTGTTTTTATGCCGAAAACATATTTTTTAACAAAAATATCACCTTTTTAACTTAGCCATTTTTTCTACATTATTGTATCCAATTCCCTATCATTTACAGACTATCATAAGTTTGCCCTTACGAACATTTAGTCGTAAGAAGTTTAGAGAAACGGGTTCCTGGCTCGGAAACGATAGGAATTCCTCGACAAGCAGAGGATTTTCTCGCAGTTCCTAGCATTTCCTGATAAACTGACATAAAAAGACACGTGTCTGGTTTTCTGTATTTCAAGTTCATCAGGCCCGGCTCGGAAATGATTAATTTGCCGAGAAATTCCTACGTGTTTGATAAATTTAACATAAAAAGACTGTAACCGATTTCATCAACATCGCTAAGTACACTTAATAGTATGCTTTGAGGGAGCAATTATCAATTGATGCATACATTTAATTAAGTTTTATTAATGAAATAAATGTTTTCTAACAAAACCAAATGGCTGTGATATTGTGATAAATACAGCATGATAATTCTGCATAATTTTATTCATAAAGTCATTAGTTCTATATGAACTAATGCATTTCAGAAAAAATAGATAATTTCTCCTGCTAAGTCTACTTAGCTAGAAAATCGACTACATGTATTCTTTATTTCTCTCTGCCAGAGTTTATAAAAGTTCCTAAGATAAAGAAGAAAGGAGAAGAAGAGGAAGACGATGATGACGCGCCCAATACGTACGATTATAACGACAGCTTCATAAACGACGAGAGTCAGAAAAAGGACGACCAACCATCATCATCTGGTGATGAATCGGATGGAGGCTCATCAAGCGAAGAAGATATCAAAGGTTTGAAGAAGGAAGCGAAGAAATTTATGAAGAATAAAAAGATGATTAAGCATGTGTAACATGACATGTAGTGGCAAGGGAATAATGGCAAAGTTGGCCGACTTGTGTACAATATACTCCCGGTTCCACGTGTAAACATAGTGCAGCTTTCCAGAGCTCCAGATAAGGTGCGTATTTGCGTAATTACCCAATTAAAATTACCAAAAACCCAATTGAAATCAGAAGTAGTGAGTATCAAAAAGCAATGAAAAATTGTGGTAATTTTATCATGCTACAGAAAACAATAAACAGACCACAAATATAGCATATTTTCTTATTTTTCCATGAAAACACATCTTGTTATTTCATTAGAATTGTCTCCAAGGAGACAATTCTAATGAAATACCAAGATGTGTTTTCGTTTAGAAACAAACTATTCAATAATTGCTTTCTGTTGATGTGTAAACAGTAGTGTGATTCTATTTTACACAATGAAAATTTTGAAATACCCAATTGCTTCAGAAATGATGGAGTGACAATATTCAATTACTAATTCCTTATCTGGAGCCCTGGCTTTCAATACACAGTTTCTGTTAGGACATCAAGAAGGTTTCATCTCATTTTGAGTATATACTCAATCCGTATATGGTTTTTTTTCAAGTCTGATTGGCTTGTAACCTCATATACTTATTTGCTATCATCCATATTTTCATTTGATAGCCCGCCCCTGTGCTTAAGGTCAAGGTCAAATGACTTAGAAATTTGCGTTAGCGTTTTTGAGGAGTACACCCATCCGTTTTACTGATTCCTTGTTTTACTTTTAGCTAATACAATCATTTAAATGCAAGTAAAAATGTTTAAATGTTCACTCTTTACAACACTACATACCTCTATTGTAATGTTTGAAAGCAGTGTAGATCCAGTAGCCTATTTCACCAACATTGCAAAGTATACTTATCTATCAAAGTATACTTTGAGGGAGAAATTTTCAATTTAAGGATAAATTCATTAATTTTTATTATACTGAATTTGGCTGTGATAATGTAATAAATTCAGTATAATAATTCTACATACTTTTAATCATCAAATATAGGCAGTCGTTAGTTCTATATGACATAATGCATTTCGGGAAAAATAAATGATTACTCCCTCAAAGTATACTTTGCTAGATAAGTATGCTTTGCAATTTTGATGAAATCGGCTACAGATGAGCCGTCTAATCTGGATCTGCACCATTTGAAGATATTTTCTTATTTCGAAAAAACTAAAAACTTTCTGATAAATGGAATACATATAGTCTGACAAATGGAATGATAGTGTCCATTCCAGTTACTCCGGGGTGAAAAGGTTACTGCATGTTAAAAATGTTATAATTTCAAACTGTTAGTGAAAGGTTGGTGGAAAAATGGGATGACAAAGGAAATTGCCTCCCTTTTCACATTGCTGTATTTCACTGATAATGATTTCGAACATCGGCCATGATTTTCATAAATTCTGTCGAAAATTTACAAACAATTTGCAGCTTATTATTTAGAATTTGATTCAATTCCACATGAACTATGATCTTTGTGTCGAATTTGATTTGATTTGCTAAGATATCATTATTTTGATAACTTTTGATTCGCTTAACCAATTTTGATGATCTATAGCTCATTGTAAGCATCTCATCATGTCCCACAAGTATATCTTAAAATGAAATTGGTATTTTATACATGGAAAAATGACCTGAACCCCCTAATTTTTGTTGGGACCGCTTGCGGACAGCACAATATAGTCGGCACATTGGCGTACGTATGTCTAGGTTAAAGTTTTAACGTTTTTCGGTATACTATTATTCTCGGCAGACGTGACATGCGGGCAGCGCCCATTTAGTTCTCAAAAACAGTATCAGTGTATATTGGCTATGCAATAAGTAAGGGAGGTAAACCAATATTATTACTTCTGTTTAACCCTCACTATGCGGGAGACGAAAATTGTAGTCTGCTGCTTTTTTTTTACTTAATTCTTCACAAAAAAACCTGTTTTGACTGTACATGGGAATCGTCTCGAGTGGAGACGATTCTCATGCGCTGCCAAAACAGGCTTTTATTGAGAAACATTGAAAATAAAACATTTCCAGCAGACGAGAAAATTTAATTCAGCGTAGTAAGGGTTAAAATAGCAGCAAATTATGTGTAGCCATTATAAATGTGCCATACATTTGGACAACATTTCATTACTTAATAGCCGACGCATGTAAATGTACATATTCAAGCTGAAATACTGTCTCTCAATATGTTTTTAGGCAGATGATATTTTATTTGTATAGGTTTAAGCTGTTGTTTCGTTCATTTGAAATGAATGCGCCATTGTTCATTTATTGCATGAAACGTTTGTTTATTCCCCATCTTTCCAATAAGATTAGGGGGTCGAGTGGCTGTTCATTTCTGCCATCTGTTTGTAAGATGGATGATTGAAGCTGGAAACCTTAGGTAATTTCACAGTAATCAGCTCACCTGGTTGAATAAACAGTATTTAATCCTAGGATTAAATACTGTTTATTTAACCAGCTGAGCTGTTTATTCAACCAGGTGAGCTGTTTATTCAACCAGGTGAGCTGATTATTATGAAGTAGTGTGTGAGTGATTGGGTTCTATTGCTAAACAAACGGGTCAGCGTAGCGAACCGAGTTTATTTGGTGGTAAAATATTCTGTTCTAATTTTGTGACCACCACCCCACCCCAAATACAGCAGGTTAACTGCGGCATTGAACCCGTGGGCCCGGCCTTAAATAACCTTAGCTGCTAATAGGTCGTTAAAAACGAATAAATCAAATTGTTTGGCAGTAGGACCATTGGTTTATTGAACATTTCATCAGACAGTAAATTCCCTCGTTTCTTATGAAATCAGTAAATTCGTTTACTAAATGTAGTATCAAATCATCACTGTGTAAGATCCTCTACATATTATTGGGTTGGAATTATAAGAAATCTACAACATTTGTGTAGACTATTGGTGATACATGTACCATTATGAAATGTAATAAATCCAACAATACTAGTTGAAGGCCTGATACAGCTCAGGCTCTGTCAATCAAACTTTCTGATTTTCAGTATGTAGTTGCTTAGAAAGTTGTATAGTCACAAGTCTTGATCTCTGACTCGACAGCTTTGCGATTTGGGAAGCTTTTCTTCTCTTTAACTGTTTTGATAATTGTTTTTAATGTTTTATAAGTGCCACATCATCTTAATAATTTAGAAGTCATTGTCAGTTTATCTCTGAAGTCCATTTGCCATTGCATTTTTTCAGCCAAAGGGATTCTGCTTGCTACAGGTGAAATATGGGATTCGACCCTGTTAACCCGTCCGAAGATGTCCTTAGCTGTTGACAGCCATTAAACACCAATAAATAAATAAATTAGCTTGCTACAACCGTTTTTTTGCAATGCTCTATAAACTACAGGGGTTCCAACTTGGTTCAGAGATTAGCTTGTATCGTAACAAAATCAACGTTTATATAAATGCCAACATAAAATGTTTGGTAGAAACTTCATTTGTCCATGTGAGTATTATATTTTTGTTGCTGAAAGACATAGATGCAAAGATGATGGAGTTAAACATGATTATGTTTCAATATGAGGTCATGTCCGATTCGTGCTGAAAAACATTTCTATAAATGTAGCTGTGATTGGAGAATGGGGCTTATGGATTTTGCAACCAGTGTAGATCCAGATCAGACTGTACATGATCAGGATCTGCACTGTTCGCCATTCCATCAATGAAACACCTGTCGTGCTTCAAACAAGTAACATAGATCATTATCAGGTTACAGGAGTATGCTATTTGATCAGGAGCCAAACTGGCCACAAAACCCAAAACCGCATTTCTCCAGTCACAGCCATATATAACCAAACGAATGGCGTTATTCAACTCTAAGGGGAAGTAACTGCTGTGGTTTATACAGCGATACCAGGCACCATAACTGTCAAGTCAACGCAGCTGCTGCTTGCAAAAATCATATCTGGCTCCAGCATTCTGACATTTTCATCGCAGCTGGGGGCCGTTTCACTAAACTTCCTACGACTAAAATGTTCGTAAGTGCAAAATTATGATAGTCTGTAAATTTCACATTGACAATGTTTTCTTGTAAATAATTGTTGGATTTACATTTATTGAGCATAGGCTGCATATGCATATGCAGCCTATGCTCAATAAATGTAAATCCATCAATTGAAATTTGCAGATGATTCTAAATTTGCGCTTAAGAACATTTTAGTCGTAAGAAGTTTAGTGAAACGGCCCCCAGATTTACCCGGAGTTCTTCTCCACAATATTGAGCATGAAAAGCAAGCTTTAAGGCACAATGTCAACCAGGTTCTACAGATAGTATGGATGTTTTGCACAGTTTTGTCCACAGCTATTGTTAATTGACGTGGGTGGCAGATGGGAGCATGCGATGGATAATTTAACGATCGGGGTTCATCCTTACTGGAATTCCGACGGGAGACCTGGTTTGGCCCTCACATATATCTTTGGCATTTTGTATGTGACCATTGAATATGGTTATATCCCTTATGTGAGTATTACGATTATTTGTAATCCTATTTTGGGGGAAGGGGCCAAGTGACTGGTGTGGTATGGACCTGGCACCAGGTCAGGTTATTCTAATTTCAGGGCTGAATATATTTTTTCTCGATGTAATTATTCCGTTCTGATTTTGGGATTTTCCCCCCAATGCAGCAGGTTAAAACGGGATCGAACCAGTTTGCCCGGCCTTACATGACCTTAGCTGTTGATAGGCCATTAAACACCAATAAACAAACAAACAAGATTCAATCCATAGCATACATGACCTTAGCTGTTGACTGGCCGTTAAATTCTTTCTTACCAGTCTATAACATGGTCAGCTGCACACAGTCACATTGTTTGCTTGTGGCATAATGGGTGATTGACATAAGAGACCCGCCATGTGATTTTGTATCTAAGGCTAAGAACATGTGCAATTTTTCACGAAACATATTTACAGAAACTGTGATATTTTCTGTAAATCACGTTGAAAAATGACAACATTTTCATAACAAATGCAGAATAGAATAGTAATTTACGGAAAATATCTTAAATTTTGTAAATACTTTTCATGAGATATCACGCATGTTCTTGGGTACAAAATCACATGGCGTGTCTCATGACATTGAAGATGCTGATCAGCGCACTGAATGGTAGTAGTAGTAGTAGTTTGTTGTATCGGATCCATGGTTCATTATAAACATATGGCTGTGATGGGAGAATTGGGGCTTATGGGATTTGTGATCAGTATAGCTCCTGATCAAACTGCACACTCCTGTAGCATGATAACATATTCCTTGTTAGAAATGGGTGGTTGGATGGGAGCAAGCGATGGGTAATTTAACGATCGGGATTCATCCTTACCGGAATCGCGACCGGAGACCTGGTTTGACCCTCTGGTACGTCTTTGGTAGTCTTGTATGTGAGAGTTGAATCTGGTTATTCCCCGTATAAGAGTAACATGATGATTCCTAATTATATTACCACTAGGGGAAGGGGCCAAGTGGCTTGGGTGAGGCATGGACGTGGCACCAGATCATGTTACTAGTATTCTAATTTCACGGCTGAATATATATTTTTTCGATCTAAATATTCCGTTCTGATTTTGGAATTTTTCCCCTAATGCAGCAGGTTAAATGCGTGATTGAACCCGTTGGCTCGGCCTTAAATGACCGTAGTTGTTGTTGATATGCCATTAAACACCAATTACTGAAATCAATTCCTGCCATGGCATAAAGAGATTTACATGTGTGATGATTTAATAGGCAAATTATTAAACACGTTTTCAGATTTCCTAAGAAACAAGTTTAATAACTATCATAGCAAATCAACACATATGTACAAATGTATATTCTATGTATTGCATAAGCACAGCATCGTACCTGTAGCCGATTTCATCAAAATTGCAAAGTATACTTATCTAGCAAAGTATACTTTGAGGGAGTAATCATTGATTTTTCTGAAATGCACTATTTCATACAAAACTAACGATTGCATATATTTGATGATTAAATCTATGCAGAATTATTATACTGAATTTATTACATTATCACAGCCAAAATGGCTGTGATAATGTAATAAATTCAGTATAATAAAAAATAATAAATTTATCCCTCAAAGTATACTTTGCTAGGAAAGTATACTTTGCAATATTGGTGAAATAGGCTACTGGAAGTTTTATTATTCAACAAACACGTTTTCTGTAGCGGTTTCATTTGCATATTTATGACACTAATGTATTTTAATTTGTAACACCTGTTATTTACACTGCACAATTTCCCCCCATCACAGCAGGTGAAATGCAGGATTCGACCCGTTAACCCGGCCTAAAATTACCTTAGCTGTTGACAGACAGTTAAACGCCATTAAATAAATAATTAAAATAAATACACTGTGCAAGCTCATTTTATGCGATAAAATGGTTTATTGAGTTTGCAACCAGTATAGCACCAGATCAGCCTGCAGATATGTAGGTCTACACTGTTTTCTTGTAAGTCTTGAAGCTAAGTTACTCTGGTGTGAAATGTACCTGGCACCAGGTCAAGATATTCTAATTTCAGAGAGTGGGTGGCAGGTGGGAGCACGCGATGGGTAATTTAACGATCGGGGTTCATCCTTATCGGAATACCGACTGGAAACCTGGTTTGTTTGGGGGAAGGGGCCAAGTGACTTTGGTGTGGTATGGACCTGGCACCAGGTCAGGTTATTCTAATTTCAGGGCTGAATATACTTGTTATCGATGTAAATATTCCGTTCTGATTTTGGGATTTTCCTCCCAATGCAGCAGGTTAAAATGGGATCGAACCCGTTTGCCCAGCCTTACATGACCTTAGCTGTTGATAGGCCGTTAAACACTAACAAACAAACAAACAAACTAATTTCAGAGCTGAATATATATTTTCTGTAAATATTCAGTTCTGATTTTGGGAATTTCCCTCATGATGTACAGGTTAAATACGGGATACTCCAACCCGATGGCACGGCCTTAAATGACCTTAGCTGTTGATAGGCCGTTAAACACCAATACTCAATCAATCAATTAATCAATATCTTTGTAAGTTTGGACAGCATTCATGTTGCACCCACAGAATGGGCTGTGTGTGTAAGCAATCTCACCAGGAACTACTCGTGAAAAAACTCATAAGCCCTTTTTTGTCATGGCTTGTCACATAATCATGCATGGATGTTTGTAAATGCGGCTGTGACTGGAACAATGGGGGTTATGGGTTTCACGACCAGTGTAGATCCAGATCAACCTGTGCATCCGCACAGTCTGATCTGGGTCTGCACTGATCGCAATTCAATCAATGAATCACCAGTCCGGCTACAGGAGTGTGCTATTTGATCCGGAGCTACACTGGTCACATATTCCATAAGCCCCATTTCTCCAGTCACAGCCATAAATGTGAGATATGAATATACATAGGAATAAACATGTGTCAACACACATAAATACACAAACATCCTTAATTGTTAATTGCAGCTATTTCCCCGTCCTTAAATGACCATAGCTGTTGCTGTGACCTTAAACCCGGTCACGTTCACGTTTCCAGCTGGCACCAGATCAGGCTATTCTACTTTTTTTATATAAAAATCAGTCCTGATTTTCGTATTTTCCCCCCATCACAGCAGGTGAAATACAGGATTCAACCTTTAATAACCGATGCCATTTTTTTTTATTTCAACAATACTGACGATCCTTGCTAGTCAAGGTCCCCAAATGGTCTGGATTTCCACATACCACAAAAACATTAAAGGTACATGCCCACTCAGTAGGCAATTTTTTTTCTTTATATTAAAGGTACATGCCCACTCGGTACACAAAATGTTCTTTATATCGGAGACATCATCAGAGACATTTTCTGGCAAAATATACATTCATTCACCATTACCCCAAGTATTGATTGGCATTATTATACATTTTATATCAGATGTAAATTTCCACACTGATATCAGGGGCGATAACCGTGTTTCCTTAAATGTTAATGGGCATTACTATTTATTCTCTGTATTTACGTTTGGATGTGCAATGATCAGACTTAATAAATAGAGGATATTCATATTTTTGCAACGAATATGACATATGTTCATCTCGTGGTGTGAAATGTCAATATTTCACGAGTGCCGTTACTTCACTCGTGCCTAACGGCATTCGTGAAATATGGACATTTTACACCACTCGATGAACATATATGTCGTATTCGTTGTAAAAATATTAATATTCTATTTATTATATACCGCTCCATGGAAATTAACCGTTTTTTAGACTGTATACGGTAATGAATGTGTATTTGCAGCCTATTTGTAGTCCGGCACTGCAGGTGCGCGTTATGAATATAGATAGCGGAAGTAGTCGTATTTTCACCGGAAGTTGTTTATTTCATCGATGAGAACATATGACTTTTATTTACATGTATAACTATTTCATGGGTAGGTATATAATAAATATTATTAATAATATTATTTTGATTATAATAATATTATAATAATATTATTTTTTCAGGTGACGCATTTAATTAGTATAAATAATCAAAAACTATCATGCCTCATTTGCATATGAAAATTTAGCCCGATACCACCGCGCGTATATTTATTATGGTACTAGTAACGTATATTATGGGGAGAATAAAAACATATCCAAACTGGAAAACAAGTAACATGTAACCTAAAGCAAAACCCACAGTATATGTACAGGGTGGCCAAACATTTTTTTATATACATATAATTGGTTATTACATTTGGCATATGCCTTTTATATTGACTCGAAACCGCAATCATACTGTTGCCATGGCGGTTTTGACGTCACTGGGTCGAAATCGAAAGAAACATTTGTATATAAAACTACCGTAAATATTCTGATAGACGCCCATACTCTAATAGACGCCCACTCCCCATTTTTTACGTTGAAAATGACACATTTTTGGCCGATTTTCACGAAATTAGTGCCTCTAATGAACGCCCAGTACCGACTTGAAACAAAATCGGAGCTAATTGCCAAATTAGATTTTTTTTATTTCCATTATTTCGAAAGCAACTTCCTTTAAAAATTGGGGAAAAAACATAATTGCTACTTTCACTTTCAAAAGCGGAAGCGAAATTCGACTGTTTCCGGTGTCACAGTAAATTCCCCATCAGCAGTAGCTATTTGCACGGACACGGGGAGATCAGAATTTACACGGTTACGGAGACGCCATTTTCAAAGCATCTGAAACCCGACAGATCCGAAACGCTGACGCTGACGAAACGTCCGTGGGCGTAAATCTGATCAGCATTAATGATTGACGCTGTCTTGATATACATTACCATTAAATTTAACATTTATACCGACTGTACCATAATGACCAGAGTGGGCCGAAACGTCTTGACCCAAATGTGTATAAACTGACAGACAGTACAATCAAGTCTGGTGTTTGAGAGTAACGTCACTTAGTTATGTTTTTGTTCAGATAGCAGAACATCGTATATATTTTTATCATTTTTCCGCTGAATAACACTTGCCTCTATTAAACGCCCACCCTGGACTTCGGAGCCAGTGGTGATTCTAATAGACGCCCGGGCCGAATCTTTACAGTATAAATATGTCGTAAAATGGTACTAAACTACATTCCTGCTGCAAAATTGCATCTAGTACATTAAGTCCATCATTGCGTAATTAAATACAAGTACAGACATGCATTCACCTCTTACATTAGGCATTATATATTGCAAGTTTGTCTCAATTCTGCTAAAAATACGAATGGCTGACATCCGTGTCGCTTTCAACTATTCAGACCTCCAATTGTTCCAGAATATTTTCTTATCGGCGACAGAACATTATCCATTTACCACTGCCGCATAAGAAACCAATGTAGTAATCTTAATGCTGATCTATATAGGAATCACTTGAGAGAATCCCCTTTATGCCAATGTACACTCGAAGATGAAGATGCCGGACATTTCCTTTTTAAATGCCAACTATTCCATCAGCAACGATTAAACTATTTTGCAGCAACCCGTCAGTACCATCCACTATCTGTTAAAACCCTTTTATTCGGAAACGAGTCACTAAATGTGGAAGACAATACTCGCATATTTACAGAAGTGCAAACTTACATTAAACTGACTCGACGATTCATATAACTGCATCCGTATATGTATTGCGTTTTTACAAAACTACATTAAACAAGTAACGTCTATATAACAATTAACTATTTACATAAATACTGCGTTCCTGCATGAATACAATTATTATATATGGTTACCTGGGCTCGTGCTCGTGGGTCTTCCGCGATGTGTTAGATGCTCCGTGCTCGCATTTGGATATTCGGGGGGGGGGGGGGGGGGGTTTCATAATCGGGGGGGGGGGGGGGGGGGGGGGGGGGGGGGTTCATCTGGTCCCAGATTCTGGAGTGTGTGCGGTGAGGACATTTGGTGCAGCACATTGAACACTTATCCTGTTTTATTGTTTATTTTCGATTTATCATGAGCACATTAATATGACTGTTTATGAAAAACATATTGTTTCAACACCTAGACTGATGTGCTCATGTGCACATCGATATATTTGTGTATATATATGTGTATATATACGTGTATATATATATGTGTATATATATGTATATATATATGTGTATATATGTGTGTGTATGTATGTGTATATATATGTTTGTATATATACGTTTGTATATATACTTGCTCTACAGAATATGTAAAACATCATAATTATTTACCTACCACTATTATACCACTTTATATATATGCAATAAGCAATTGGGACGGGCTGTAACTAATGTTGCTAATACTTGTAGCCCAACCCGTTTGCTCTTCTAAATTAACCTGTATTTATTAACTGTAAAGTTACATTGTAAATTTAGAGCAATAAAATATGTTTAAACTAAAATTTCCTAGTATTGCGCGTGTAGGATGTTTGGTGGTGGCATTTATCAATTTATTTTTGTGTAATATTTGCTGTTAATGTAAGTAACATTGATGTATGCATTTCATCTGTTCGGTATATCATTTATTTCACTCTTTCAATGAAAATAGTGGATATGGTACAGCTTTTCAAATGTTTCACAACGTTCTCAGAAATGGAATTTACTGAGTATGACCTAGTGACGCCATAATCATAATGACGTAAAAAATGCGTGCACGAGCAGTAAGCTATTGTATTCTTCAAATAGCTCAGACATTACTCTATATGTATGCCAAAATGTATTAGTCAACATATATATAGGTTTAAAAAAGTGTGTTTTTTTTTTGGGCCACCCTGTATATATAAAATACCCATGTTTATACAATTGTTGATTAAGTTCTTGCGAATCGTTCTCAAAATCAACCTCGACCAACCGAACAAACTGATTTCGAGCAGTTTAATGCACAGCTCAGCCTCGACCAAGCAAACTTCCTGATTCCGAGCATGAGACCAGAGAACATGCTCAGAAAGTTTTCTTAAAATTATCTTTAGGCGCGACCATCTTGAAACAAATTTACCAATCCGCACACTTGTGACCAAACCACTGGCGTTCGTCCACAGTACGATAAACGTTTATATGTGGCCGAATAACTCGGCCTCACGGTATCTTGTAACGTGTACGTGAATATGGGTGCATAATTGTGTGACCAATATAGACAATAAGCATGTACATGCGCACTGTTCGTGGGACACTGATGGTGTTACACATTTTGAACGATTAAATCCACAGTACGGTCTGTAGTCTGATAACGATCTATAGTGCTTGTTGGAAACACGATGGGTGTATCATTGAAGGAATGGCGAGTTGTGCAGATCCTTGACAGACTGCGGATGCACAGGTTGATCTGGGTCTACACTGGTCGCAAAATCTATAATCCCCATTTTTTCAGTCCCAGCCACAACTGCCTTGGTCACTAAGTAAGACAATGTATTATAACCTTCAGTAAATAAAATTATCATATAGGGTCAGGGTTTCTCACGGGGGGTAATGTACGTCTACAGTTTTCATCCGATCCACTTCATACACGGTATACATAACCACCGAACAACAACCTAATTCGCTGCTTCCGATCCACCGAAGTTATGCCCCTTTTTTATTCCGAAATAATCGTACTGTGCTTGTACAGCGAGCGCTGAGTGACTCTGTAGCCGATTTCACAAACATTGCAAAGTATATTTTTCTAACAAAGTATACTTTGAGGGAGTAATCATTTATTTTTCCCGTCCCTCAACGCAGTGGTAAATTTCTCACAATTTCTGTTTCCGTTCACGTAACTGCTTCATATTTCGCACATGCATTTCTCTGAAGGTCCTCTATCATGCTGTGACACATTTTTGATCCTTGCCCCCCCCACCCCCCCCCCCCCCGTTAAACCCAATGTCAAGGTCACATATTTATTTTCAAAGCTTTAGCTCTCGGGTAAATGTCTTGTAATTTATGTTTCTTTTCACGTAGCGGCTTCATATTTCACACATGCATTTCTATCGGGTTGTGACTCGTCCGCGATCGTCTGTAGCCTATTTCACCAACATTGCAAAGTAAACTTTTCTAGCAAAGTATACTTTGAGTGAGTACTTATTTATTTTTCCCGAAATGCATTATTTCATATAGAACTAACGACTTCATAAGTATGCAGACTTATTATACTGAATTTATTACATTATCACAGCCAAAACGGCTGTGATAATGTAATACATTCAGTATAATAAAAATTAATACATTAATTTCTCCCTCAAAGTATACTTTGCTATATAAGTATACATGTACTTTGCAATGTTGGTGAAATAGGCAACTGGCCCCCACACACCCAAATGTCAAGGTCACATCATTTCACTTAACGGCTACATATTAAAGACGTACATTCCTTTGAAGTGTCTTCTATCTTGTCCATGATACTCCGACCTTTTATAGTTTCAATTGTGTCCATGTTTTCGGCGTGGGGTGGGGGGGGGGGGGGGGGGGGGGGGGGGGGGGGGGTGCGGCATTCGTTTGTTTGCAGACAGGCTACATTTCTAGTTTCTGTAATTCTAATTCAGTGTGGTGGTTTGACTCCGGTACGTCTTTGGTGTGGTACGGACCTGGCACTAGGTCAGGTTATTTTAATTTCAGGGCTGAATATATAATATACACACCGATTGGCATTCAGTGATGAACTATATTCCAAACTTTTCCCCGAATCCCCAATCCCCACCCTTCGTCGCCGGATCATATGATTGTGCCCACACGTAATGTTCACGATAATTGTTTTCTATTCTGTTTTGTGCATTATGTATTGCTTATACACAAACAATCAAGAAGCTGCATTGAAATCACTGATTCCGAATCTATTAGAGATTTTAATGCATTTATTTTGCCAAATTGAATACAAACCCCGGATATATATGTTATTATATACTAGCTGCGTGTCTACCTCCGTTTATCATACAATGAGTGGCATTAAATGGCATATCATTCGCTAGGTACTGGCTAGAATTGTTCAAAAGTCTCAATTTACCAAGATAGTAGATGGTAATATCGTTGACGTACACTATGTTGTTCATATTTAAGATTATTTAGGATGCAGTGCAGTGTAAGCAGTGTAAGAAGGACAACTGACGAAAAAGAACGACAATGTCAAAGAACGACAGTTAGGCGACAATGTACAGCACCTCAATCATTTCTAAGTCATTGATGCTGCGAGGTACTCGTGCAAGTATCCTTGCTATTATAATGTGTCACGACACCATGGCCATAATCAAACATGGATTCACATTCAGTGACGTCACAGTCACAAGTACGTGACGTCACGCCATGACGTCATAATATGTGTACTGAGGTACAAGGAATCGCGTCTCATAATAGTTAAGGTTTCAGTAAGTTATAAGTTTCCGTTTTATTTTCACATTTAATGTTAACTGACACCAGTAAACGTAAATGGGAGGGCAAAATGTGAAATTTTACGGTGACGTTAGCCAATTTGAATCGTCGTTCGTTTACCGCTTTTCATGACGTTGTCATTAAGCCCGGTTTTCGTATGGCGCGACCCATATTTATTTCGATGTAAATATCCCGTTCTGATTTTGCCCCCCCCCACCCCGCCCCTACTGCAGCAGGTTAACTGCAAGATCGAACCCGTTGGCCCGTCCTTAATTGACCTTAGCTGTTGATAAGCCGTTAAACACCAAGACATCACATATGCAATTCAGTTCTGGTTTTGGGATTCTCCATCACCCCCTCCAATGGCAATAGGTGAAATATCGGATTCGACCCAATTAACCCGGCCTAAAATAAATTCACCTGTACATATGTGTGTGTGTGTGTGGGCGGATGGCCCAACATGAGAACTGAATCTATACATAAAGATATATTTTGTATATATTAATTCCTGAGATTAGGGCAAGTAGCGTAACGAACTGAAGTATATTTAGTATGAACGAGATGGCCGCGGCCCGCATGTCGGGCCCGCCGAGGCATTCGATGGTCTCAGAGTGTATTTATTTGAAATTTGATGCCCAATAAGCATACACAGTTTCAAGCAAACCTGACTGACGGTTACCGAGATAGTAGGTATGTGAAAACTTAAACGCAAATTTTGACAGATTTGACCTTGGCATAGGGGCACAGGGGCCGCATGAGTGGGATACACATATAAGTATATGAAGTTTCAAGTCAATGTGACTTAGGACTGCAGAGATATAAGGTATTTAAAAACTTTAACGCAGATTTCGGAACGCAAACTTTTAAGTCATTTGACCTTGACATTGGGCACAGGGGCCGCATGAGTGGGATACAGCACGAATACATGGATGATGACTAATAAGCATATGAAGTTTCAAGTCAATGTGACTTAGGACTGCAGAGATATAAGGTATTTAAAAACTTTAACGCATATTTCGGAACGCAAACTTCTAAGTCATTTGACCTTGACCTTGGACACAGGGGCCGCATGAGTGGGATACAGCATGAATATATTGATCGAGAATAATAAGCATATGAAGTTTCAAGTCAATGTGACTTAGGACTGCACAGATATAAGGTATTTAAAAACTTTAACGCAGATTTCGGAACGCAAACTTCTAAGTCATTTGACCTTGACCTTGGACACAGGGGCCGCATGAGTGGGATGCAGCATGAATATATGGATCATAACTAATAAGCATATGAAGTTTCGAGTCAATGTGACTTAGGACTGCAGAGATATAAGGTATTTAACAACTTTAACGCAGATTTCGGACGGACGCACGCACGGACGCACGGACGTCATTGTGATCACTATGT
This sequence comes from Conchocele bisecta, assembly GCA_029237695.1. Lineage (NCBI taxonomy): Eukaryota > Metazoa > Mollusca > Bivalvia > Lucinida > Thyasiridae > Conchocele > Conchocele bisecta. Next base: position 99,990,091 of record CM055269.1, on the reverse strand, counting down.
CTCGCTTTCCGCAAGCGGGCTCGACAAAAAGCACATACGTAATGACAGTGTTGGCTCACCATATGATAACAAATCACCAGTACACCCTCATAATAATAACACTTATGCATGTCACGCGTTCTCATTTGTAACTGTAAATGGATAAATGGATACATGGAGCTTATGTCATTTGCGACAGGTATTGACCCCGATCAGCCTGCACAGTCTGCACTGTTAGCCACTCGGTCTGTGAAACACCATGTATGGTTGGTTATATATAGCTAATGGAATATTCCCTTATCAACGTGCATGTGAACGTCAGCTACGGGCTAGACTGGCCACAAATGTCATACATCTCTTTCTCCAGTAATGGTTATACATATTAACATTTGTAGTCACAACTTCTATTCCACGCAAGCGGCAACGATTTGCGTTCAAATTTACTGTACTATTTTTAATCATGGGGAACAAACCATCCCGCGAGTTTTCTATGAGCTATATGAAGTCGGACCCTGCCGTTTTCAGATTCCCGGAAATAAAAACTATCCCCGACTATCTTCGGCATTACTCGGAAACACAGCCGGACAAGGAAGCCTTTGTGTTCGTTTCAACGGACGGGTCACGCGATGCCGTAACTTGGAAACAACTGTATAATAATTCTAAGAACGTTGGAAAGTCGCTTGTTACTATGGGAGTGAAGAATGATGAATTCGTTGCTGTATGCCTTCGGAATTGCCCGCAGTGGCTGTATATATCATACGGTACATTGTTTGCCGGAGCACGAATGATCGCCATCTCGTTTACGTACACGGACGGAAGTGACGTGATTGCGCTAATGCACAAACTGCGCACCTGCAGCTGTGTAGTCCTTGACCCTGGAGCGGAAGGCGGGAACTGGCGAATTCTGACAAGTTTATTAGACACTTGTGACAAAGATGGCAATGCGACGAGTTCCAGAATGCCGTATCTGAGGTACGTTGTTTGCCATGGCGACCCCACGGAAACAGACGGGCTCCTCCGATTGGATGATGTCATCCAACGGAAAAACGACACAGCCGAACTACCGGTTATCGATGAAAATTGCATGGCGGCCTTGTTCCAATCGTCCGGCAGTACGGGGCTGCCGAAGGCGATTGCACACACGCACAAATCGTACATTAATGCTGCTAACCTGATCCTCACCGGTCCAGTGGACGAAGATGACATAATTCTCAATGTGCGTCCATTTACGTGGATTGGAGGATCGCCCGGCAATGTGATTATAGGTATGTTCTACACAGTGACGTCATTCATGACTGTTGCTGGGTAAATGAAGGCGTCAGCGGAAGAATGTGGCTAAGACCACTTCAAATATGATTTATAACATTGTTGTACGTGTATCTTCTGCCTCGCCAGCACACACTCAAGGTTTGTTCCTGGTTCCACAAACGAACTATTGCCTATCGTTTACACACGGTGTTCGTTTTTATAATTAGAAAACGGTGCTATTTTCTAATTACAACAAATAAAACGATTTCAAAGCGATGCATTGAAAGAAACGGGTAAGTAAATCAAAATATCGTTTTCAAGTACGAAATAAACACATGATAATCGTTTCTATGTATATTCGTTGTCACTGCGTTTTTCAGTCGTTTCAGTTTGCTTCGTTTTGGAGCCTTCAACAGATATTCACTGTACATGTAGATGTTATCTCGCGATAAATAATGAAATCCTTTGCTATTACCTTCGGTATACAACGTTCCTAGTGAACATGCTAATAACATGAAAATATGCACATATTCATTGCTCCTACTTTATATAGGTACTACTCGGGTTACACGATCCGGCTTCTGTGAAGAACCGAAGGACAGAGCCCAGTTTCTTCTAGACGTTATACAACGGGAGCACATTACCACTCTGGTGTGTCTGCCTCCCGTCCTTAAAGAGCTACTGGATCATGACGTTAGTACAAATGCCATCATCTATGGATCATACCATACATTAGTGATTTCTCTTGATGGCATAACAACTAAAACGCTTCGATTATTATTTTGCATATATTTTGCCTCGTTTTCTCTATAAACGTGGTAAAACCATGCGCTCTGTGTGGCGACATTTAACTGCATTCTTGTGGAATATATTTGAATAAAACAAATGAATTTTTAGAAAATCACTCAATATATAATCCAAAGTGCAAACACTTTAATCTGACGTACATTGATTGTATATATATATCTCCAACTATGGTTAGTCGTTAGTCAACCGAATGACGTGTACTGGCTGCCGAGTGAAATATTTTCTCTATATATTTTGTAATTGCAGGACATACTCACAGGGAAGGCGTGCGTTTCGTCAGTGAAAACCGTCGTAACTGGCGGACAGCCTATACGGAAGGAATATGCTAATTGCATTGGGAAATTATGCAAGCACTTCGTGAATCTTTATGGGGCGGCAGAGAACATGCTTTGCACGGGAAGTTTTGACAGTGACGTCGACGGATTCACGGACTTCTCCGCCGGGTATATCCTGGACGGCGTAGAGATTAAAGTTGTTGATGAAAACGAGCAGACGATACCGGTTAACATGGTTGGCGAACTGCACATCCGGTGTCCGGGGCTATTTAAAGAATATTTCAACGACGAGGAAAAGACGCGCGCGGCTTTCACGGATGACGGATGGTATCGCTCGGATGACCTTGTCACAATGACGCATGAAGGTGAACTATTCATCAAAGGACGAAAATCTGATATGATCATTTCTGGCGGGATGAACGTAGATCCAGCGATTCTGGAGACGAGTATAAAAACATTTACCGGACTTCACGACGTCTGCTGTGTACCCGTCCCACACGACACCTTACACCAGGTGGTATGCGCATGCGTGATTGCGAAAAAGGGATACGACGTGACCGAAGAGCAGCTCCGAAGTTACTGTGAAAGTATACATAACGACAAGCCGGGACTGTTTACCGTACTTCCGGAATATTACATGTTTATGGGCAGATTTCCCGAAACGTCAACCGGGAAAACGTTTAGAAAGGAACTTACGGCTATTGCCGTGCAAAGGTTTCGACCTGACAATTGATACGAACGGATCGCATAGAAACCCGGCTCATAGAAATGCATGCATACTAGAATGTATACATAATGTTAATACCCAGTTAACCCACTTCAGTCTAAGGATACGATCATTGTTGTTTAAAAAAATATCATTATTTTGTTTATTTCTCCATGAAGGTATCGAGTGGTAACAACATATATTTTCAAGATGAATATAGAAAATAGGGATTTGTCTCATACAAGTTTCATACTACTATAATTATATCCCGTCTTCAATGGGTTATTCACAAAATGTTATATGTTTTTCCGTTCAGTCATTATTGAAATATAGTATTTACTTTAACATCGACTACGATTGGCTAGATAAGCATACCTGAGACACACAATGTGAACTTGTACCTAACGTGTACGATATCTCATGCACATGATTTACAAAATTTACTATATTTTCGGTAAATGACGTAGAAACTTGACGAAATATGATTCTGCAATTGCTATGTAAATTTCGTCATCGCTAGACGTCAATTATAGCAAATATCACATTATAATGCACCGAAAATAGAAGCACGCATCAGATTGTAATTACAGCCTATAAAATATGAAACATCACAGCATATAAAATCTCCGTTTTACCAGTCTGTGTTTTACAACTTGACAGATTTACGGTTTTATCAGGGACATAGCTAGTTGCGAACAGTAACTCTTGCAATCTATTCCCGTACCGTCCATAGCCAGACGGTACGGGAATAGATTGCAATAGTTACTGTTCGCAACCAGGACATAGCTACTAACGGGATGGGAACGTTCGCCGTTTATCGGAAAACCTCGTGTGCTTATCGCGTGCTTTGATCGCTTGTGATTTTTAAGTTGACGCTTGCGTGTCTCGCTACATTACACATTGAATACCAATAGATGCATGCGTGTCTTGTTTTCTTACACATTGAATGCCAGAAACTGTATATGCGCCTATTCGAAAACGGCTAAAATGCAATATTAAGGTTGTTTTAATATTGAAGATATGAGACAAAAAATGTACATGTATCTTGCTTAAAGGTGGCCTATCATATGAACACATGATTAATCTTGTTACTACAAAAGAGATCACCTAAATATAGCAATACATATACAACTAGTAGCCTGGGAGCTCTGGTGCAAGTTTTGCCGTATTCGGTTGTTGAATAAATACGTCATTGAATGTAGAGGCTTACCAGGTAAATGTAATTGAATACCATCTTATATAGCGAGTTTCCCATATGGTCCTTATGTCATAGGTTGCAATTCCTGTTATATTGTATCAGATTGTATTACATTGTATTGTACTGCATTCTTCTGTAGTATATTATATTATATTGTATTGTATTGTATTGTATTGTGTCGTAGGTTGGTAATATGTGGTCGTGTAGTTGCCTAGATATGTGGTCAATAGGTGGAGCTGCCCTCAGGTCACGTAGGTTGATAATTGCACAATGCATGCCTTTCCCCGCGCTTCATTGCACTCGCCGTTTCTTCTTCGTAGAGTCGACACATTGTACATTTATTGATATATATTTGATATATATATTCCAGGTGGGTTTGATTGTGTAACATATTGTAATGAAATCTACTTTACATTCTACATGTACGGTATTGCTTATGCAACTGCAAGACGACTCATTATTGTATTGTTTATTTGATATCGCGTTCCGTGAACCGACTTCTATGTTGTGTATGTCATTTGTGTACGCATGGCTACACCCTTGCATATACACCGGTGTATTCATGATTACATAAGATTGCACTCGCCGTTTCTACTTCGTAGAGTCGACACATTGTACATGTCTTTATATATATTTATATATATATTCCAGAATCCAGAATACAGTAATCATAATCATCATCATCGCCTGTGTTGTGGTCCATTAGAACCCGTGATAAACAATAGGGTATAGTTGGGTATACGTTGTCAACCCTACACGCCTTGCTTAGCAGGCAACCGTGTTACATTTTGGTGGCCAGTGTGGGCGAGAACGCGAGATTCAATCTAGCAATCTCTCCTCGCGATCTCGCCATCTCGCGGTCGGAAGTAGTAGTACATAGGGAGTCAAAATGATACCACCTACTGTGATATCATTTACAACCCTCTACCACCGAAAAATAAAAAATTGGTTAACGAGGAAATTGTCCCCCACCAACCCCGAAAAATAAAAAATTGGTCGTGAAAAAAAACATAATGTTTTCCCGACAGCAAATTTTTGAGAAAATAATTAATGCAATTTTAATGTGCCCACGAGTGATAGTTTATATGCCAACACCCCATTTTTCTCCTCCAATATAGCTAATTTATTTCTACGATGTCGAATTGTAGTCCAATTATATTGGTGTCATAAATACCTTATGTTTTTTTCACGTCCAATTGAACATATAAATTTAATAGGTTATAATAAAATATTATAACAAAATGGATAATAAAATACGCAACGAATTGGAATTTTGTAATGACTTTGATGAAGAATTTTACGCTGTTTCTACAGTATTAAAACACTGTAAAATGACAACACTATGTGGTATCGAATACATGAAATATTAGCGTAATTTATTACGCTGCGATAAAAACGTTGCATTTACAATATTAAATCGGCAATTATGTCGCCGGTATAAGTATCAAATTTATGTAATGAAGCGACTAAATAGGATCGGAGAAACACTACCGAAACATTATCAAACTAATTTTATAAAACAGTTTAAAATCAAAGATTCGTTTACGGATATGCGTTTGTACGATATCACTTTTAACGAAGAAATTAGAAAATTGGGATTATTAGAAATTGAAATTGATTGAAACGAAAAAAAAAAAAACTATTAGAGAAAATGGATAATACAATACAATTGGAATTGAAAGTTTTTAATGCCTGTGTTGAAGAACTTTACGAAGAATACGGGGGTTATAGTCCTATATATAATTCTATAAAATGAGAACACTAGGCGATATCGAATACATGAAATATCAGCGTAATTTATTACGCTCCGATAAAAACGTTGCATTTACAATATTATACCGACAATTATGTGAACTATACAAGAGGCAAATACAAACATTAAGACGGATAATGCGTATCGGATATGAAACTAAGGTGTATTATATAAAATTGTTAAAACCCAACGATTCGTTTACGAATATACATTTCTACGATATCGCTTATAAAGATATTAATAATTTGTAAAAATTAAAAAAATATATAGCAAAAGCCTCCACTCGTGCACAACACCCCCAGCGACTGGGCAGATTTCTAGCCGGCACCCAGCCACTGGGGTGTTGGGACCTTTCTTAAGCCCACGCATCTGTTGGCTCACAGTTTAGTTTTACAGGTCGCCTTGAACCCCATTGCCAATTCCTCTAATTAAGAGAAACCAGCGAAGTAAGGCGAGCCTATGTGTGAATTTGGTTTCCGAAATTGCAAAGCTCTTAGGCAGAAATATGTTAGGCCGGCACCTTTGAGCTACGTAATTACACACATATTTATAAACTGCTACCATTAAATAGACGAGACGGACGTCATACCGGATCAACAACATAGCACACACGAGATGAGACTAACTGTTGTAAGGTGAACACACGTATATATAGTTATTAGTTTTTTCATGCGTAAATTGATAGCCGAGGGTTATTTATAGCCGAGTGTATCAATTACATGGGTTCCCATGAAATTGATAGCCGAGGATTACAGTATAATTCTCAGTGAAAAACACATGTTGTATAGGTATGTAAATTTGTTTACTGCACCATTATTTTATAAAATATCACAATGGTGCTGTAACATTTCCTCCGACTTTATTTCCAAGTTTTACCCTAAATTTATCCCAATCAGTACACTCAATTTTGGGCATGGTGGCGCGTGCCTTGATTCTTTTATCATTTTTTAATTCTTCATATCTCCCCATTTCTTCCACCACGGATTCAAACTCTAAATTTGATATTTTCTTATCGGCCAACGCTTTGGACACCATAACGTCGATGCTATTTTTCTTAGACCTAGCGAGAACGGATATTCTATCATGTTTTCTACTTTTTTTCTCGAGTTTTCCACCCGCCGCCCTAATTACCATACAAAGTATTCCAGATAAAACGGTAATTCCACTCAAAATCCTGCAAGTGGAACCATTACAATTGTAGATAGCGTTGCAGCAGTCCCCGCACCACTCATTACAGATAAACTTGCCAGAACCGTACTAGATGCTTCAGCTATGTTCGCCGTCGTGCTTATATTTGTTAGCGTGTTTTTCTTTTTCTATTTGCACATTCTCTCAACTAAAATATCCTGCATAGCGACGATATTATTCAACCTAAAATCTGAACTTCTTTCGTTAATTGGATATAGTGTTGGTGGAGTGGTATTGAGAGTTGGATACAGTGTTGGTGGAGTGGTATTGAGAGTTGAATATAGTGATTCGTTCATGATTTTCAATATATTAGTATTTTACAAATTAAGTTCAATTAACAATGAGACAATAGTGGAAGAACTCTCTGGGTCACCGATTTTCGTAACAAAGTTAATAACACTACTTTGGGAAAGTCTAATTCGATCATAACCGGAGAACGAAACCACCGTCGAACTATCTCCAGAGATTTTAGTGACTCCAACCCCCCGTTCTTCCCCATCTACTACAATATTTATCGCGACCGCGCCCACAGGTTTACCACTACCATTAACCGAGCAGACCGCCATTCGGACAACTTCACCTGCAGTTGTCATAGCGTATCCCCCACATTTATTACTCGCTTTGGCACCGAACGAATAATTCATAGTGCACTCAACCAATGGGCCCCGCTTCTCAGCCAAACTGTTATGACACGTTTTGGCGTTTTCATTGTTTGCACTATTCCGGTAAGCGCCCCGATAGAGGTATGGGCCTCAGTACGAATCTTATAAGAGGCCTCCTCAAGAGCTTTGGTCGGCTATACGATCATGTTTCAGTTCCTCGGAAACTTCGGTTATCTTTTCCTCTAGTTCTTCCAGTGCCACTTCTCTGCTGAGAGAGTGCTTTAAGACCAACACCTCATAAGCCTCCATAAGGTCCGCCTGGTGGTCTTTTCGGACTTTATCAATATCCGACCTGCTCTCTTTTTGAAATTCGGTTATTTTCCCGTCTAGTTCGGTAAGTGCCGCTTCTCTGATGAGAGAGTCCTCTGAGCTCAACGCATCATAAGCCTTCGCAAGGGCTGCCTGATGGTCTTCTCGGGCTTTCTCAATACCCGTTCGGACCCCCTCAACCCCCAACCGGGCCTCTTTTCGAAATTTGGTTATTTTTTCGTCTAGTTCAGTAAGTGCCGCTTCTCTGTTGAGAGAGTCCTCTGAGCGCAACGCCCCCATAAGCCTCCGCAATGGCCTCCTTGTGGTCTTCTCGGACCCCCTCAACCCCCGACCTGGTCTCTTTCAGAAATTCGGCTATTTTTCCGTCTGGTTCAGTAAGTGTCGCTTCTTTACTGAGAGAGTCCTCTAAGCGCAACGCATCATAAGCCTCCGCAATGGCCTCCGCAAGGTTCGACTGGTGGTCTTCTCGGACTTTATCAATACACGACCGGGTCTCTTTTCGAAATTTGGTTATTTTTTTATCTAGTTCGGCAACCGCCGCTTCTCTAACGAGAGAGTCCTCTGAGCGCAACACCTCATAAGCCTCCGTAAGGTCCGCCTGGTGGTCTTCTCGGGCTTTCTCAATACCCGACGTGGCCTCTTTTCGAAATTTGGTTATTTTTTTATCTAGTTCGGTAAATGCCGCATCTCTAATGAGAGAGTCCTCTAAGCGCAACGTAAGGGCCGCCTGGCGGTCTGCTCGGACTTTATCAATATCCGACCTGCTCTCTTTTCGAAATTTGGTTATTTTTTTACCTAGTTCGTTTAGTTCCGTTTCTCTGATGAGAGAGTCCTCTGAGCGCAACACCTTATAAGCCGCCTGATCTTTCTCAATTTGTGCAGTCGCCGTCAGCACTTCTACTCTAACATCTGATATACTCCTGTGAATCCCTTTTGTGACCTTCGATATAGTTTTATTGATCAGGGCCTTGGTTTTTTCCAGTAGTTAAAAGTCGCCCTCTGTCGGGATGAATCCACCTTCTGCCGGTTCCAAATTCTTTGAATTTGTCACCCAATCGGAAGAACTACCTGGTCCGTATATACTCATTCTTAAAATTAATTATAATATTGGGCACCTATACTCAATTGGAAATTTCGAGAACTACCGAAATCAGGTAATCGTTTTTCAACTTTCTCGCTTGATCATCGAGAATAGAGACCGTAAATTCGTGGATATGTTCCGATTCCAAAACTTTCATCTCGGGGTGTGGGAAGTCTAAGGTCACAGTCTCGCCATAGAAACAGTCGCTGGCGGGCACTGTTTTCAGTAATGTGCTGGGGGATCCGTCTACCGTGTTGTACGATGTGTTCACCCGATCCAGGTGCACCCTGAGAGTTTTCGTGAAGGCGAAGTCCACCGGATTATCACCGACGTACTCACCCGGGGTAAACACTCCTTTGTTTGAGGAGTATGTCTCTCTAAAACCGAGTTTAATACCCAACCCCGGGGAGACCACTACCTTATTATCACTGCTGATGGTCATTGTTGCGAGCCCGGTAGCATTCGATACTGTGAGGTTGATTATACCGTCAAGCTCTGAGTTGACAAAATCTTTGAGCTGTTTTATTCCCCACAGTCCGTGAGGCAGCTTTACACCTAATTGTTGTCCATCCTTCACATAGTAAAACCCTTCGCTCTTCCCCACATTCTGCCACCCAACCGTGAAGGTGATTGATCTAAGGCCTACCCGGCGTTGTCCGCAGCAGTTGTCTATTATTTTTTGAAGTTCACAACTCCCTTTTTGAACATTAGTGATAGTAGCAAACATAATAATATCTTTCAATGGATACCAAAGCATTTAGCTTTAACTCTAATGCAAAGTACGCGGTCGGAGGTAAATACACGCAAAAAGACGTTGTTAACCGCCTTGTACACCCAACCGTAACGGTTAAACCGGACAGCGGCTTTGCCACCAACTTCCCCGACATCTTTGAACAATATAGGCTGCCCAAGATTACTACGATGGAGGCGGTAAACGGGTGGAAAGCAACACCAATGCAGTTTTGGCAGAACCAAATAATTTCGCTGTATGGTGCGCAACAGCCGGGTTTGGAGTTTCACATAAAGACCATCTGACATCCAAGAATGTCATGCTCCGAAGTGTCTACAACTTTCATGCGTATTATACTATTAGGAGGATTCTCAAAGAACTAGGTATTTCACTACCTCAAGACGACACTTGGGATCCCATTTCCAACGCATACGACCGTATGGCGTTTGAAAGACTGTGTAACGAATTTAACGTTTCAAAAGACGCGGACTGGAGACAAAAAGCATTTCCTACCAGCACCGGCCTCGGCGACGTTCTCATTCGGGGCCAGTCCGGGAATTGGACGCAGACTGATTTTAGACACGATCACTCCGGCGACCACATCGTCAGTCGGAATGCCGGGAATTTTGACCCCGCGACGATGACTTTCGGGCCGGAAGTGTCTGGGGGTCGGCACTGCGGCGTGTTTTCTTGTAAAATATTACATCCGAAACGGGCTCACGTCGATTACATACAGAAGGCTGCTGAGGTTCAGAACGTGTGGGGTACATTTATGTTAGATACGGGTCTAGGGTTCACGCAGGCCGGGGTTACTCGCGTCAACGACTCCATTCGCACGTACGTCTGGGCCATCCTCGGCGCACAGAAGCAAACTCGCAGTTCTTTACTGAGCACGGGAACAGCGTTTGATGCACAAAAACAATTCTTGGCACTTGTAGAGGACGCCATCTCAGCTAGGGTGGACCTGGAGAAGGCGATCCAGAATTATCAAGACGTTTTGCAGAATGCCAGCACCCAGTAGACTATGTATTTGGAATAGGTCTTTATATGGCGCCGAGCAATATGATACTACGAGACGACCCGGTTGACGGTTACAATAATCAGATCGTAATCGCCACCGCCAATCAAAAAATCGGCCACAACGGTAACGTGAACACGGATATCATTAAGCGCACCCCCAACATGATCGGGTTCAACAGTGGAACCGATTTCATAAAACACAAAATGGATACACCTCCCTCAACACAATCGAACCCAGTACCCCCAATTCGTAAATTGGATGCACCATCGAGTTCCCCAAATCCAATCATCAACAGACCAATCGCCATTGGAGAAACACCAATCGAGATTGGAAGCACAACACACGAGGAGGATAAATTAGGGCTCGTCGTCGTCCTCATGGCGATCGGATTACTTACGCTTTGGTTGTAGGAACTATCTGGCGAAGAATAGTAGGAGACCGGCGATTGCCATGATTAAAGCCCAGGTATTTTTGGCTAGCCATCCGGCCGTTTTTGATAATATAGCTAGCAAGTAAGAAACGATACTTCCGATCAGTCCAGGTAGTGCGGCAGCCGCCTTTTCGGCTAATTTAGCCAGGAGACTGGCGAGGGCTTTTAGTTGTTTTTTTACCCACTCCTTGGCTCCGCCGGATGGCGCGGGTGGTGGTGTGGGTGCTGGCGCGGGTGGTGGCGCCGAACCACCAGTGAAAGCTAGAACTATGGTCGATATAGTCATGCTGATAGCAACGAGGATGCTTGCTATCGTGACACCCTGCTCTCTGAACAGAGTGCGAAGACGCTCACCGAGTGTCGTCTCCTCGTGCAGAACCCTCGAGATTGTTTCGCGGATCCGACTTATTTGTGTGCGGAGAGCCTCACGGTTAGCCGAGGCGGCCTCCAAGCGAGCTTCTCTTTCGTCCCGCAAAGTCCGCAGTCGTTCGGCGATCCGCTCGGTAGATTCTCTATCATCACCGGCTTCCTCCAGTTTTTTCTTTCTTCTAGCGCGAATATGTTCATCCAGCGCCGTGAGTTTAGAGAGGTTAAGGACCAGTTCGCCCCGGACCGTTTGTAGAGCCTTATCGAGTCCACGGAGTTCTCGAAGAGGTAACGGTGGGTCATCGTTGAGTATTTCCCCCAATTGCGATTGGACGCTGAACGTGGTCTCCATCGTGTTAATAACGTCGGTGGCTACTTGAGGGACCTCGCTGAGCTCGACCGTTTCTATCGCGGTGGCCGTCTTCGCCATTGTTTTGTCGGTGTCCTGTAGGGCCTCTACAGCGCGGGCCGACACAATTGGTTTACCCCTCTTCCAATCCGTGAAGCCTAGTTCGTTCTTTATGAGTTGGCCACCGCCCGGGTTTCCTACAATGGTGCTCAGTGCTAGGGGTTTACCAGTCCTCGTGTTGACTATTGGGATATTTGATGCTGCTTTTAGTCGCAATCTACCGTTCAGATCAAATTTGAACTTGGAGTAGTCGCGACCGACAGATGGGACCAGACCTTTTTCTGCCAAACTGTTGTAGTAGTCGTTTACAGCTCCCTCGAGTAATTCCCGACTTTGACCAACGCTGCTGGTAGCGCCACCTATTTCATCCAATTCACTAATTGGAGGGGGTGTTTTGTCGAAGGTTGTGATGGAATCCTCGAAGTTATCATCATCATCATCGCCATCGAGGTAATCGTCTCTGCCGATTTCATCCATGTCAGCATCGTAATCATACATCTTTAATAATTTTTTACAAAATTAATAAATTAATTATGTATTAAAGACAAAACCATACGGGTTTAATAGTTTCAATAAAATTAATTATGTCTACGAGTCAATACGGTCGCAAACTCAATCCATACCGCAGACTGCGTGAGTCCCTCGGGGCAAAAGGCGTGAGACAGAGTGTCGTTATTACGAACAACCCATCGACGATCGACCAGAACCAGCAGCTCTTAGTCCGCTTCCCCAACCTCGGAACTCACGACGTCATTGTGCCGGGTACTGTTCGCCTCGCTTTCACTATTTCGCTGACGTCGACGGACGAGGACCGAACCGTCGTTCAGAACCTGGGTCGCGCCATAGTCAAGAAGACTATGATAAAGATTTCTGGTAATGAGGTGATGTCGATCGACGACAGCGACGTCTACCATTGCTATCAGGACCTGTGGAAGACGTCACAAGAGCGTGAAAACACTGTCTATCAGGGTATTGACACCAGCAAAAATAAGAATGTAATCAAACTTAGAATCGGGGCTGCTAACAAGGTAGATAACAACGCGAGTGACAACGCGGTCGCGGGCACTTACGGCAACTGCTTCTACATCCCGCTCGACTTTGAGTTG